>JANKYF010000004.1:26166066-26177271 GCA_029829435.1 Erythroxylum hondense | reverse complement strand
AATAGGAATTTAATTTATTTAGGAATCAATGAGTTTAATCTAATTTGATTTTTCCAATGACTTAAAATATTATTTTAGATTATGAAAATCAATAACTAGAATTAAACGAAGCTTGATATTTTATGCATATAATTTGATTATGAATGCATAAGTTATGTAATTTATTTATATGTTTGATATATATATTGGATGCATGTTAAGTTGCATGTTTAAGTATGTTATTACATGTAGTTTGTGTTTGATGAGACGAACAAAATTAAATCCCTCATTAAAATAATAAGTACATGTTTTAAACATGATTGTTGCCTTCTAGTGTTAGAAGAATAAACCAAAGTTCTATTTATTGTTAGACTTATTGAGCAAATTTAAGGCCGCTTTAACCCGAATATATTTAGTCTTATAATAATGGGTCCTACTTAACTAAATTTGTGTGATTTGGATGAACAAACTCATAATCACATGAATTTAAAGGCAGGATGAGGAATCACATATAAGATATGCTTTGGCAAGAGTTATCACCTAACGGATCTAGGAATCGCATGAGATGTAATTGATAATAACTTTATCTACATAATTTAAGCTTAGTTTGTTTGTTGAGCAAACTCAAGGTCAATTAAATTTGAATGGGATCTTAGACTACTAGAAAGATTAATCTTTTCGAATATTAGTAAAGGCTATTATTTTGAATAAAATAGTAGGAGCAACCAAATATATGATTAAATTCCTAATCTTATTTGGTAGTCATGACATATAATTAATTACGTGCTTTTCTTACATTATTTTTTTTTCTAAGTGAAATTTATCTTGTTTAGTATATTTGATTCTAAGAGTTAATGAACCGAATTTCTTAGACATAAGTTATATTAGATTGAAAAGTTATATGTCTATTATGCAATTTTGCTATATTCTTTGTTGAGAATTTGGTGACAAAGTTTTAGAGATATGTCAATACAACCGAAGAGAGGCGATAAGCTTGCGACTCCCATGGCTGGCATCTCGTCGGAGCCTCCACCGGAAGGCGTACGTTCTTTCGCACAGGCTCTCACGGGAGCAAAGCCATCCCCCCAAATGATGTTGCAGTCGCAGCCATCTGAGGTTAACATAGTGTCTCGGCCTAAAATGTATAAGGGGGAACCGACTTTTTTCCTTACCAAGGAGGAAGAAGCGCAACTTGCGGCTCCTTTTAAATTGGCGCTGGTTGGAAATTTTACCAAAGGTAGGCCGAAGATGGACTTCCTGAGGACATCGTTCGAAAAAATCGAATTTAAGGGTAATTTTACCCTAGGCATGTTCGACTTCCGACATGTCTTCATATGTTTTTATCTTGAGGAAGATTACCAACGTTGTTGGTTGAGAGCCATCTGGACGTTTGACAATCATATCATGAGAGTCTTTAAATGGTCACCGAATTTTCACCTGGATCATGAATCCTCTGTTGTTCCAATCTGGGTATCTTTTGAGGGTTTGCCGATTCATTGCTTCAATGAGAAATATCTTCATTGGATGGCAACAATGGTAAGGGTTCCACTGAAAATTGATGTTCCAACGTTAAATCTTTCTAGGCCCTCGATTGCTAGAGTGTGTATTGAAGTCGATCTGTTGAAGGAGCTGCTGCCGATTCGCTTGAGACTAGGTACGGAAGAGCATCGTATTTCCAATCGGTGCTGTATGAGAATATGCCTTCGTACTATCATTACTATCGGCAGGTAGGCCATAAGGTGGATGATTGTCACCATAAGCAGCACAAGCCTTCTGCTACTGAAGCAGCTACGGATTCCAGTCGTGCCTTGGCTTCAAAAACTACTCCCGTTTAGGTTTGGAAGGCTAAAGACAGTGTTGGTTTTGTGCCATCTGTTTCTGGCCTGTCCGTGCAAGATAAGGATGAATCTTCTATCGATCTCTCTGCTCCTACAACTGTTTCTATTCTTGAGTTAGCGGTGTCTGCTAAACCTTTGAGTAAGACGCAACCTCCTGAGCAGAGCGCTGCTGTTGTTACCGACTCACCTTCTTCTTGCCTTCAATTGCCCTCTCGTTTTGTGATATTGTCTGAGCTTGATGAGATCACTGGCCATTCTGTTCAACCTGTACCATCTGTTCCCCAATCCAGTGATGAAGTTATTGAAATGGTTGAAGACGAAGTGGTTGATACAGCTACCGAATGTGTAAAATTTTCTGCTTTCACAGGCCCTGATGTTGTGCTATCTGAAATACGCCCTACTGCTACAGATGTGATTATCGTTCAGACTGATATACCTGCAAGTAAAGATGTAGTTGGCTATATATGGGGATTTTGCTAATGCGGCTTCAATTGATAAGGATTTAGTTGCACCAGTTCAGGCATCTTCTGCTGCCGTTGTGCTTCCTCCGGTCAATTCTGAGGGTACTGTGCCAACTAAGGTCCAGGATGATTTCTGGCTTGGTACAGATTCCGGTCAACAGAATGTGGAGATTTCCAGAATGGTATAGTCTGAAGGAGAAACAACTCTACCGAAACGGGGTCGTCCTCCGGGATCGAAGAATAAAAAAGTTACTTTTGATGATGAATCTCTTCGCCGATCAGCGAGAGCTCGTAAGGCTACTTCCTCTGCCAATCAATCATGATTAGTAGCCTATTTTGGAATATACGTGGGGTGGGTAACACGGCCTCCCAACGTCGTTTAAAATCTCTGACTGATATGCACAAATTATCTGCGGTTTTTGTGATTGATCCAATGGTGCAACCTGTTCTTTTGGATGGACTATTGAGGAAGTTACACTTTACATCTAGCTATGTTTCAGACACTAATAAAATCTGGGCCCTTTTTTCCAATGCTTATTCCGCTACGTTACTTAGTGGTACAGAACAAGTTATGCACTTGCAATTAACACACGCTACTGTGCCAATAGTTTTTTATATCTCTGTAGTCAATGCAAGGTCGACAAGGTGGGACCGTCTTGAATTATGGTCTGAGTTATGTGCTTTCCGGGCTGCTCATGCTAATGTCCCGTGGTTATTGGGGGCGATTTTAATGTCATCCGAAGTCTTGATAAATATAGCGGTCTTGGATCTCCTGAGCTTGCATCTATGGATGACTTCAACTCCTTCATAGCTTCTTGCAGCCTTTTGGAACTCCCAACGCAGGGTGCTGAATTTACTTGGGTAGGAAATAGATCCAATGGTCGTGTTATGAAGAAGTTGGATCGGACCTTGGTAACTTCAGAATGGCCCGATCTGTTTCAGATTTCTTCAATTCAGAACTTAAATCAAACGGGGTCTGATCATAGCCCGATGTTGTGCCAATTTGACACGAACCAAGTTTCACGCCCACGCCTATTTCGTTTCCAGCGAATATGGCTATGTCAAGATGACTTTCTAACTTTGGTCAAATTGAATTGGGATCAGCCATTAGCATGTCATGGTATGTTACAGTTTTCCCTAAAACTTCGTCGCCTCAAATCCTGTTTGCAGCTTTGGAACAAGGAGAAGTTTGGGGATGTCTTCCTTAATCTGAAAACGGCGGAGTCAGCTGTGATGCAGCTGGAACGGGAGTTTAAAGAATCTGGGACCAATGATGTTCTAATGAGGCTGAACAAATCTAAAGCTGAACTGTTACTACGGCTTAAAGAACATGAGGATTTTATGCTACAAAAGATGAGATTGAAATGGTTTAAGGAGGGTGATGCTAACACCGCATATTTTCACGCTTCTTTGGCTGAGAAGCGAACGTGATTGGGGATCCACAAGATTAGAGATGGTAATGGGAAATGGTTGACAAACCCGACACACATTGAACTTGAAGCGGTCATATTTTTTCATTCCCTCTTGTTAAAGGAGGTAGTTGAGGATGAGGAGGAGGCAACATCTAGGCTGCTAAGCTATATACTGAGGCTTATTGAGGATGTGGACAATGTTTTGTTGTTACAACCTGTTACAATAAAGGAGGTTAAGCAAGCAGTCATGACTTTATCGTCCACTAGTGCACCCGGAGTTGATGGATACTGTGGAGCTTTTTATCATAATTGTTGGGACATCATCTGTCATGATCTCTTTGATGCCTGTATTGAATTTATGTCAGGAATTCCAGTTCCTCGTGCAGTAAGTAGTACGTTGATTACTCTTTTGCCAAAAAAGCTAAATGTAAATCCTTTTTCCGATTTTAGACCAATCAGTCTTTGTACCTTCCTGAATAAAGTTTTCACGAAGATAATCACGGAACGGTTGAAAACTGTTTTACCAAAGTTGATATCCCCGGAGCAGTCGGCCTTTTTATCTGGGCGGGACATTGGGGACAACATACTGATGACTCAGGATTTATGCCAATTTATTGACTACCCTGCTAGAGGTGGTAATATAGTTCTTAAACTGGATATGTTGAAGGCTTTTGACCGTGTTTCTTGGTCATTTCTCTCTCATACAATGGCTGCATTTGGTTTCAATGGTGGGATTATCAGGCTGATTATTGGGACCCTTTCAATTCAACTGGTTTTCAATTTTGGTGAATGGTAGTCCAGTGGGTTTCTTCCAGTTGTCCTGAGGCCTTAAACAAGGAGACCCTTTGTCACCTTACTTGTTTATTTTAGTTTCGGAGGCTTTGACTCGCTCTATGTAATCATTTGTGATGCAAGGCAGGATATTGCCCTATGGTGTGCCTACTAGCTCGGAAATTGTCTCTCATCTCTGCTTCGCCGACGATTTAATTATCTTTATCCGGAGTGATAAACGGTCACTAGCTCAGCTTAACCTCTTGCTTGTCGACTATGAAGTAGCCACGGGTCAAAAGACTAACAAGCATAAAAGTTGTTTTCTATTATCGGAAGGCGTGTCTCATAATCATCGAAGAGATGTTCTGCAACTCCTGTAAATGGCCCAAGGCTATTTCCCCTTGCAATATCTAGGCTGCTGACTGTTTCGGGGCAGAAAGACAGAGCGTATGTTCACTCATTTAGTCAAGGCAATTGAGAAACGTGTTTGTAGTTGGAAGAATAAGTGGTTATCCCCTGCAGCTCGGATGATTTTGATCAAACATGTTTTATCCTCCATCCCACAACACGTCTTCACTGCTATTGAACCCCCTAAGTCCATCCTACATAAAATAGAGAAGGTTTTCCAACAGTTTTTATAGGGAAGCTATTTTGAAGATAGCAAATGACATTGGCGTTCATGGGATCATCTTTCATTTCCGATGGATGAGAATGGGTTGGGATTCCAAAAATTGGAGGATATTGTTGTTGCCTATTCAATTAAGTTGTGATGGAAGTTCAAAAACTAAGTGGGTCTTTGGGCTAAATTTGTTACCTCATTATCACCGACTGCAAGACGTAGGACGTATTGGCGGAGAGTTGCCAAAGTTGATCGGATTGCTCAGGAACATGAGTATGTTTATATCCATACTGGATTGGTGTCATTCTGGACAGATAATTGGTCAGGTCTTGGAGCTTTTTCTTCATTGGATCAAGTACAACAACTTCCTCTCCCAATGCTCACTGTCCGAGACTTATATTCCCAGCGAGAGGAGTTGTTGAGCTGCATTGTACCTCTCTTGCAACCTGATCACGCCGCATTTATAAATACTCATTTACAACAGTTTTCTTATGGACCCGATCGGTGAATTTGGAATCCAACTGTTACCGAAAAATTCAACCTTTCCTCGGCTTATGAATTGGTACGGTCCCGTAATCCTGTCAATGTCTCTCTTTTCCAAGCTTTGAATAAGTTTCTGCCAAAGAGGATCTCTATTTTTGTGTGGCGTCTTTATAATTCCATTCTTCCTTTCCCGGAGACATTGAACAAGTTGGGTTTCGTTCTAAATCCATCGAGATGTAGTATTTGTTCCTTGGCAGTCGAAAGTGTGCAGCATATCTTTTATGAGTGTCCCTCGGTTAGAATGGTCTGGAGTCATTTTGCAGCCCTGTTAGATGTTCATTTATCTTTCCCACCTGATCTATGGCTATTTATATGGGAGTGGTCTGTTCTTGGAAGGGGAGCGGAGCAACTGCAAGGACGATGATCATTTCGGTCATACCTTACTTCATCCTTTGGGAGTTGTGGAAAATGCATTACCTGTTTGTATATGAGGGTAAGTCCACAACTGTCTCCTCCTTGATTTTTACGATTACGCAGCATGTTTCCTCTATGGTGCGAGTTCATAAGTTATTTCCCAAGGATCGACAGGAAATGGTTGATTTATCCTGCTCTTTTAACTGTATTTTTCAATTGCCTTGCAAGCCGGTGATTATGACTTTGCGTTGGAGGCCCCCAGATGATTGTGACGTTGTTCTTAACACAAATGGCTCATCGCTTAGATGTCCCAATCCTTCCGGTTGGGGATTTGTGGTACGTTATGCCAATGGTTCTTTCTTGTTTGCTTAGTGTCGATACTGTAACTCAAATGTTAGCTTTGCCATGGAAGTAGAGCCCATAGTTTGTGGCCTTCGGTTTTGTGTTGCATGTGGGTTCCAAAAAATACAGGTTCAAACAGACAATATGGACATTGTGCAGCTATTGAACCATAGTTCAGATTTTTGGCCTTAGAGGTATGAAGCAGCGCTTGAAGATATTCGAAGTTTGCTCTCTGTCTCGACGTCGCACATTATTCATGTTTATCGAGAGGTTAATAGCTTTGTGGATTTTTTTGCAAAATTAGCTTCGGGTGGTAATTCGATACAATTCGCGACAAAAATTGCTCTACCTCTTCATCTCCGGACAATCTTGCGTATGGAACAGCTTTTTGTTCCATACATACTGTATAAACCATGAGTCTCACATGGTTTTATTTACAAGTCCTTCGTACTGCATTTTATATACTTTTGTAAGGCCATGTATTAATAAAATTCCTTTTTCTTCAAAAAAATAGATGACAAAATGTATTAACATTTTGAGTTAATTAATGTCTCATAAACTTTGATATGTAAAATATATGTTAACACTATAATAGTAGGATGGAAAAGAAAATAGAGTTTAAAGCTATAGTACCTTAATGGCATTGTTCCAGTTAATTTAGCATACTAAAAGCATAACATGGACATCAATTAAAGGTTTTGCTATATTATAATAATAGTTTTCATTAGAAGAAAATGGTTGCATGACTTTTCTTGCCTACAAATAATATGAAACATATCATATGTATTTTTAATTCATGCTTATGAGTTTTTGATATTGCATTTAGGTTCCAACATATACAAATTATTTGCATAAACTTGATTAACTACTTTTACTTAACAATCTATTTCTTATCATGCATTTATAAAGGAGACTTATGCTTAACATAAATGGCAAGAATACAAAGTTGGATAAATGAGATTATCCCTTTATGCCATGTTGGTTAAATCAACATGATGAAAATAATAAAGTTACATACAAAGATATATTTATCATTTTGATTATAAATTGTATGAAACTTATGAACTTGTTAAGTTGAAGAGTAACCAAATCAACCTTTGGTGAAAGGATGATGATGGTATTGAGTTGTTAAATTTATACATGTGATGTATTCGATAGAATGTCAATTCATTAAAGGATGATACTTATATTTTATTATATTACTAAAGACTTTATATGACTTGATCTCATATAGTCTTATGTATTAAAGGAAATAGTGATTTAAATATTTTGAAAATTTTAAATTGTTTAAATCTAAGATTAAGACTGAAAAAACTGAAGCACTTTGATGAGATCGATGCAGTCAGTTTTAATTTTTTCTTATCCATAAGGAATGAGATTCTGTAGTAAATACCTATATAATAAAATTTCGTAAGAGTATGGATTTATGTAAGGAGGAAAATACAAAATGAGATATTATATGATGCAATATTATTTCTTCTATAGCTATACTTAATACAATTGTTTGGCTTCAATAGTTTCAATTAGATCAATTAGCAAGACTTCATATTAGATATAAAATGTTAAGTCTTTCAAAGAGTTAAAGTTAATGATTTAAAAATGCGATGCTTAGTTGAAGCATACATTATCCATTAAGTTTAGAACTAAATTGGACGACAAAAGGTTTATGAGATATTCAAAAGGATAGATATAATCTTATAGACACATTAAACAACCTGCTTGCTTCAGTGAACATTAATAAGAGAATGGTTTTCAAGTTAAGTAGTGAGAGTAAGATGAAATTTGAAAAGTTCAAATCTTATGGAAATACATCCAATTGGAACTAGTTTTCTTTTATGATACCTTTGATGGATAGTTGAAAGGTTATGAGACATGAAAATATTCACGTTCATATTGAATTCAAATAGATTATTTTGGAGATGATTATAAATTTATCATGTCTACAAGAAGGTTAGTAAGGGTATAGTTGTCCTTTTCAGTGAGAGTATATAGAGACTTATTGCTCATAAAGAACAATAATTTTAATTTTTAGTTGTTGAAAATATAATTGCCCAAGAACAAATTTTTTTGGATATGAAAAGTTAACAGCTTAATTATAAGAATTAGATCTATAGAGATAAACTGGAATTTGTTCACTTATTTTATGTCTAAGTACATAGATAATTTATTAAAGATGTTTAGTATATGAGATATCTGATACTTGTAAAGTATTAAAGATATCAATTATTTTATGTATGAGTTGATATAAGAGTTAAAGGTGAGAAGGATATTAACTTTAAAAGTAAATCCTAATTAAGGTCTATTTTACTTATAACAATACCATTTTATGCTTGGAAAAGTTTCAATATAGCAATAGTTGTTACTTAAGTCATAATAAATTTATAATTTAGTGGAAATGTTTAATTAGATAAATAAGTTCTTTAATGAGCATAATATAGTTCCTTGCATTATACAAGATAGTAATGTATTGTGGAACATTAGAGTCATTGGGCATATAAAAGGAGTTAAGGTCTCATCAAAGATTCAAGGATCTATTTAGGCAATTTTTCTCAATTATGATGATAATTAAGATGAAAATTGTAAGATTTAAGCAAGTGTTCATTATAGAGAATCTTGTAGAAATCTCTCACTAAGTCATTATCCTAGCAATAGCTTGATTTTTATATGGTGATAAGGTATAAGATACCTAAACTATTGACTTAGTGCAAATGGAAGATTTTTGCTTTACGCCTTACAGTTAACGGTTGGTTGTAGTTTAGTGGCAAAGTAATTTGAAGACATTCTTTATCTTATACATATTTAGATGTATGTGATAAAGTCAATGGGATAATTATAAATTTTAAATGAAATTATGATGAAATTATATTATGAGATTCATATTGAATTTTTGTATTATCCCTAAATTGTTCTGAGTCAATGTTCTATTACGACTGGGCATTAATAGAACATAAAAAGACTAGCATACATATATATTTTTTTTATAAAGGAAATAGTCGATCTAATAGGCTAAAGTATAGAGATACTTAAACAAATGTGTCAGTGCTTGTTAGAGAAAAAGTCGTTGAACTGACCATATATAAGAAATCCATTTCAAACATTACTTATGTGAGAAATCATTTGCCAAAGTAAAATAAAATTTTATAAGTATTTTACAAATTTCATTAAGTAAATCAATAGCTAATGATGGAGAACTAATATGATTGGACTCAGAGTAGACATTAGTTTTATGCTCTATGCCTAATCAAAACATTGTATGATGAAATGATTGAATTGTACAAAAAAAAAGGCATAGAAAGGTTAGTCAAAACCACTTTAACATTCTTAAATATTTAAGTGTTCATGATGTGTTGCTAAATGCCAATCTTGATTTATAAATATAAATTAAAGGAGTTTAATTTATCTAATCCTAAATATGATTTAGGGTTATAATTTGTATCCATTGTCAATATATTTGAGATCCTAATGGGTTACATAAAAAACAAGTTGAAGAGAGCAAAGATATTTAAATCAAGTTGGACTTGATTGTAAAGTTTGGAAAACTTTATAATTAAATCTAAGATATTTAATAAATAAGGATTAATATGAGATATTAGATCTTATTTGAGCATAATTGGTATTTAATCATAATTATTTCTTAATTATAATTAAAGTTGGATTGAAATTAGAATTAAATTTCGATTAAATTACTAAAATGTTCAAAACCTATCATAAATATGCTTAAGCTCTAATGGAACTAGCACTTCTTGCCCAACTCTCTTTACAATAGTTGCAGAGTTTTTTCAACTTGTTCTTAGATATCATTAAAGGTTAGACACTTGTGTTTTATGATGATTGCGGTGAATCAGTTTTGGAAATGGTTCGAAGGATACGACAAGAAAAAGATCAAGCTTCAAAATAAGATATAAATTATGATTCTTGATTTATTATGATTTATGCATTAATCATTTTATACAATTTTAGTGATTTTGGCTTTTGGGAAATCAAATATGAAAAAGTTTTGTAACTATTATGCTATGTGTGGAATCGAATCCCAACCCAATTTTCCAGCATTCGAAGCATCCTTCTAATGGGAGGAATGCAACAACTATCAGTTGTGTTCCTCTCTGATGTCACTGCCATCTTCTTTACCACAGACATCTTCATACCTTGCCTCCCACCTGCAGCTTCCACAAACAATACACAATGGCGTCTCATGCCTTGCCTCCCTATAGGTTGTCACAGAGTCTCTTATAATGGCTACAACCATTGGCCAAATTTCATTATTTTTCATCTCACCATAACCACTAACGACTCACAAAACTGCACTAATTACCAACACATATCATATGCATAACATTGTTTGCTCTTAAAACTTAACCATTCCAATTTTCAAATTTTATTGATTTGAGCTTCATAAACCAATAGGTGGTTGCGAGTTTCTAATTGTTGCATTACTGAAAACTTTTGGAATTCTTAAACTTGGATTTCCAAAGTGATGGTTTAGGATTTTCTAATTTTCAATTCCAAAATTCAAGATTAATAACAATCATACATTTTAATCAAGTAATAGAATACCACTATTAAAAAATATGGGTGGGATCTAATCCCACTCATAGTGGAATAAAAATAAAACCTTTTTGTTTGATATTTCAGCTAAGATCAATTAATTTTAATAAATGATTAAACATAAAATATAATAAAGCATGAATCATAATTTATACCTTATTCAGAAGCTTGATCTTTTTCTTGTTGTGTTCCTTAAATCATTTCTAGAATTAATTCATCTCAACTATTATAGCCGCACCAGTTTTTGGCCTTTAATAGTATCCACAGAACGTATTGAGAGAACTTTACAACTATTATAGAGAGAGTTAATTAAAAAGTGCTAACTTTCTTAAAGCTTAAGT
>JANKYF010000004.1:26143978-26163061 GCA_029829435.1 Erythroxylum hondense | reverse complement strand
AAAATAATGTTAAGTCCTTTAAATAAGAAACAACGGAGGCATTAAATGTGAAATGTTAATTGTATCAGATATTAAATGATCAAGATCTCATTTATAATGCTTACAGGATTTGGAGCCTTTCACATACCGCTGGATTTAATTAAATTTAACACATTAGGTGGTAAAAATGTCTGTAATCATCCTTTTATTTATCTCTGTTGTAACAAAAAAAAAGAAATTACACAAAACGATGAAAACAAATTCTTGATGGAGCAACCTTTTATTTATCTCTGCTGGAACAAACAAAAAAAGAAGAAATTACACAAAACAACGAAAAAAATCTTGATGAAGCAACAGAAAAGAAAATCAATCCTCTCTCCTTTAACCCAGTTGACCACACTACCGTTACCCATCTGTACACAGAATAAACACAAACACTCGATCAAAATCAAAGCAAAAAACGCAAACAGAAAAAAGAACAGCTTACCACTGAATTAAAACCACCGAAGAAAAAAGGAAATACAAAACCATGACTGAAGAAAAAGGAAAGCTTACCGTTACCCAGCTGCGAAGAAAAACAGGAAATACAAAACCATGACTGAATAAAAAGAAAAACGAAAGCTTACCATAGTTGTAAACCCCAACCATTACCCATCTGTACACATAATAAAAACTTGACCAAAGTCGAAGCAAAAAACGAAAACAGAAAAAAGAAAAGCTTACCACTGAAATAAAACCGCAGAAGAAAAAAGAAAATACAAAATCATGACTGAAGAAAAAGGAAAGCTTACCACAGTTGTAAACCTCAACTGTTACCCAACTGTACACATAATAAAAACTCGAAAGTAAAAAATGCAAACAGAAAAAAGAAGAGCTTATCATTGAAATAAAACCGCCGACAAAAAAAGGAAATACAAAACCATGACTGAAGAAAAAGGAAAGCTTACCACAGTTATAAACCTCAACCGTTACCCAGTTGTACACATAATAAAAGCTCGATGAAAGTCACGAAAAAAGGAAATATAAAATCATGACTGAAAAAAAAGGAAAGCTTACCACAGTTGTAAACCCCAACCGTTACCCCGCTGTACACATAATAAAAACTCGATGAAAGTCGAAGCAAAAAATGCAAACAGAAAACAGAAGAGCTTACCATAGTACCGTTACCCATCTATACAAAGAATAAACGCAAACAGCATCGCCGAAAAAAAAATGAGAGCTTACCACAGTGAAAAAACAGAAGAGCTTACTACAGTACCGTTACCCATCTGTACAAAGAATAATCGCAAACAGTACTGCCGAAGAAAAAAGGAGAGCTTACCACAGCGAAAGAAAAAAAAAACAAAAAGTAAAGTAAAGAAAATTCTGTGTTGCCGATTGGTAAATGCAAGGCGAAGAAGTAGAGGAAGTCGAGGCCAGAAAGTTGAACAATGAGAGACAAATGAGAGAGAAATGAAAGAAGAAGAGTGATAATAAACAATAACCATGACATATAGATAGGGGTAAAGACGTTAAAGTAACCGTTAAATTAAATAGACAATGGAGATGGATTGCGTGGTCATCCGTCCCCTTCGTCCTTAGTATATATACTTAATTAAGAGCTAGACGAACAGCCGCAATGTAGACGTGAGGGCAACTTCAACCATCGAAGAATAAACTACTTGGAAAACTCCAGGGCAGTTACTCTGGTATGAGGTTGGTCAAATTTCGAAGAATGAAGGCACTCCCTAGTCATTAATGCTTGAGTACAACTACTGAGTTGACATTACTTTGTAGAGAGACACAAAAGACTCTCTAGTACTCGATAAAAAGTTTACAAGAGCGAGCCTATAACATGTATCATGCACTAAATATGAAGTTTCTAATAAGTAATCCAATATGGATAGATGGAAGGAGATAGGGACTAATTTATGAAAGACGATACTTTTTTTTATTTAGACAGTAAGTTGAATAATCATAATCCAGCCCATCTTTTTATGGCCTTTTGTACTCAAAAGGCCTGAACCGATGTAATAAAATTGACGAAATAATTTCTAATTGAGAAGTCATTTATTACACAATTCTTTGTTAGATGAGTTCATACTTTTTATTCCTAACATTGTACTTTACACACTCCTCGCCTTAGGTAAAAGTCCTCGACTTTACATCAAGGTTTCTAAATTACTGAATCACAAGAAAAGGACCTTCAAAAATAAAAAATATTTTAAAAGATAAGCGTGAAAGCTGTTACATTTGACCAATTTGATACAAGTTGCTCCACCGCACGAGGGGTAGGATTACAGCACAGATATCTTATCCATCAGCCAAAGAATCACAGAATCAGATGGGAAATGAACATATCGACACACGCCCACCACACAGGCTTTCACTATAAGAAGGATACAAGTACAGTCCCAAACCATTGAACGAACTATTTATGCCATGTGAAACCTATCCTTAGGGAAATCATACACACAGATTGCTACACCGGACATCCAATTAGTTATTGCTGAATTTTTGCACCAGGTTGAATACCCGACTGAACTTTGCTTTGAAAGTGGGCTTCCAACCTGCACATACCAAGGAAATATAATGAAGTGGCAATCAGAAATATGAAAAAGGAAACGAAAGTAAGTGGATGAGCAAACCTGGCAGCACATTTGAAATAAATGGTTTCAGGAGAGTTATATGTTCGTGCATTGGCAAACATTCTCTTGACATCAGCAACAAACATCTCGAATGTCACATAATATTGTTCAGACTCTACCCTTTTAGACATTGTCTTCAGATCTGTAATAGAACAAGTGTCCAATTATGAATCACTGATTATTACAAGCTTTCAACAAATAGCAGAGAACAAGACATCATTTTAACTTCTTTCCAAAGACAGATCAAAGAACTAAAATGGAACCTGATATACTTGTTAAGTTTCTAAAATATGAGTTCCCAATTAGTTAAAAACTTCATAATCTGTACATCACAGTCACACTAAACCCCTTCAATTACCAGTTGGAGACACTTTGACTAGAGTTATATGAGAACCTTGCACATCATACGTCATTTTCAAGAACGACTATAAGTTTCAAATTCTCCCAGAGGTGCTATGTCAAAATGATTTTAAAAAACAATCATAATAGGTTATTTTGATATATAAGGCTTGGTATTAGAACTAACAATTTGCAAAGTAGTCACAAGCAAAAGTAGAAAATTTCTCACCCATGGGATCTTTGATGATGTCATAGTAATCAGGGACATCACGTGCATCAACTGGTTCCTTAAATGGCCAAGCATCAACATGGTCATGCATTGACTGTTAAAGCAAGAAGACAAGTGGTTAGAGTGCATGGAGCGTTGAATAGTCAGAAATAGCACATTTGCAGAAGTTGTCATTGTCAAACCAGGTAACAAAAAAAAAAAAAAAGAAGAAGAAACAGAAAGGTTAAAGGATGGAAATTGGGAACTTTTTTTAAGTGTAACTGTCACCATTTCACATGAACAGTAACAAGGCCGTCAAGTCCTTTTTTGTAATGCTAACTGCCTATTAGATAAGAAGTAGGTAGAAGTTAAGTAGATCATCATAATTTGTTTATAACTTAACTTATTCGACAATAAAGAATCTCTATTAAAGTAGATTCAATTTTGTCATGGAAATCTTAATTGGGAATCCATTTATTGCTAGGATTAGGGTTCCAAGAACTTCTCTATATATATATGTAAACAACCAATTCTTGGAAGTAAAACTGATGATCTATTAAAATTTTGAGTTTTCAAACTAGGTAGGACGAGTTCTTCTAAGAGTGATTCCTAGTTTCATAAGCCTTGGAATGATCCTACCCACTATCTTCTTGTCTTCACTAAAACCCCTAGAAATAATAATCCGAGTTTTCAACAACCTAAACCTGAAGTTTTAGTAGATTCCAGTTAAATTTCACACTTGAACTTAGAATTTGCAGCAAAACTAGCAACATTTCAGCATCCCAGATTTCAAAATTCCAGGATTTTATTCAGTTGTGCTTCTTATATCAATTGGGCATCAGAGCTCAGATTCAACAATGACTATACAAAGTGGAAGGACCAAGAAGATCATTCAATGATCAAGAAGGAGATGAGCTAATCGTACGAAATCTGGAGCTGCTGGACAGCATTGAAGTGCGTCTTCAACAATTAAAAACTCCCACAAGACAGCAGGCGAACCAGCTAGGGGAACTTGATAGGAAGTTGAAGAAACCCAAAAACAACCAACAACTGAAGGCTGAAGCAACAGAAGAGCAAGTTGAATAGGTTATAAAGCAACAGTTAAGGGTTCCAGAGCAAGTTGGACAGCCAAAAATATCAACCTCTCATACTAGTACTTATGCAGAATCTGAGAAATCAAACTAGAATTGAACTACCTGAAAATGGTTGGAATATTACCACGAAAATGTGTATAAGTACCTTACTTTATGGGGAAAGGTGAAACTAAAACCAAGAGCAAAGTACTGCCTTTACATTACAAAGATGACCTTCAAGCTCAACTTACTATGCTTTGACAAGGAACTATGACTTCTACAGAGAATTTGGAGAAGTTTGATGAGCTTTCTGTTCATTGTGAAGGAATGGAATCCAAGAGAGCTTATATTTCGTTATGTAAATGGTTTAAGAGCAGAACGAAAAGAACTTCTCATGTCCAGGATTTATAACCTTCAAACTGTTATCTCTAAAAGTGGAGCTATATTTGGAGTCTTTATATGGACAAATTAATGCAAAAGGAGCTGCTAATGCTCATAACCAGCCCAATGTCAAGCTCCATATAATCTAGATAGCATGCACGGAAACAAGTGCTATCTATATAACGGAAGAGGACATTATGCCTATGAGTGCCCTAACAAAAATCTACATGCGACCAAGAAAAACAGATGTACAAGATCCTGAAGAATGTAAGTGTGAATTTGAAGTCGTGGACTCATTTGGAAGTAACCATTAATCAAAGGTTAGGTGATGTTGGTTGACAACCTTTTATTCATTGAAGTTGACTTTTATCAAGTCAAGGAGAACGATGCAGTCAAAAATTGTTTTAATTTTTTTAATTAGAGAAGGAAAATGTTTCTATTACTTTTTGTCTTTATTAATCTAGAGTTTTAAGTTTATTTAAAAATAATAAGAATCCTTAGTAAATGGTATTCTATGCTTATTTTGGAAATTTAGTGAGTTTCCTTATTCCATTAGGATTAGGGTTTCAAGGCCTTTCCTAATATATGCTATGTTTAACGTCTTTCAGAACTACATAGACTAATTTTGAAGTGTGAGTAATTCCTAAGTTTTAGGAGCAATTTTAGGAACTTATCAGTGTGATTTTAATAGATTTGTTTGTTTCAAATCCTAGGTGAGATTCCTAGATGCCTAGATTTCTAGACCTATCCTTTATCTGAATTCCTTGTTCTTTTTAATTTCCAGTATAAATTCAAATTTTCAACAACCCATATTTTCAGTTTATAGTATTCTTCTATTTGTCCTACATCAGTTGTTAATCCATTAGGAAAGAGATGGCGTCGTTTTTTCCCACGTCCTAATAACAATGAATCACAGTCAAAATGGTACTGTGACTGAAACAACACCATTAAAAAGCAAAGCTATCCAGGAAGGAGGTTAGGTATGGATATACGAGTCTCGACCACGAAAACCTAATGGACCAGGTCATTAGGTACAGTTTCCAATTCATTTTGCTTCAGAAAAGGAGTAGCAAGCATTGAACCTGCCTATCAGTTATGACTCTCATTATGGTATTCCAGAGTCTGTTAACCAGCACCAAGTACCAGCACAGAAAACATAAAATAATAGTAATGGAAGTTGGGCTAGACATGCCTTTAATAATGAACGCATAAATGCAGTCAAATGTTTCTGATTTGTAGCAGTATCTGTAGAGGCTGTTAGAGTTCTGAATCGTGAATGGCCCCACTGATCAGGAGTCCACCCAGCCTCCCCTGTTATTACATCCCAAAGAACCCTTATTAGCATCTGAAATATTTCAACCATGTATTATCTAATTTGATGAAAATAGTAGGCCGTAACATTAAAGCCAATAATCTAACTCAATTACATTGCCTCCCTTTCCTAACTTGTAGGACTTAGACCCAAGTACCAGAAATAAGTAATTGAACGTAAAAACATGCTTTTGAAGTAATTACAAAAGGTTTGAGCTTACTCAGGCCAGGAATATCCTCAACTTTGATGATCTTCTTGGGGATCCCTGCTTCTTTCTGAAAATCAAATACTTCTTGATCAAAACTAACCTCATACATGAAAACTAGACCAAATCTAAAATCAACCTAGAAGTCGTGTGACAGTTAACCAGTAACATCTGTAAAATTTCCAAGAGTTCAGACAGAAAGAGCACCCAGAAAAATTGATAATCAAAGAATTCTCATCCTGTACCTTCTGATAATCAATCCCATGATAAACAATGTGACAATTTGACAGCTCTTTTATCTTTTCATCAATAGCCTAGAATTGCCAAAAGCAAGGGGAACATATACTTCAGTGGACTACCAAAAATGACGGAAAGGACAAATAAGAGTAGACAGCAGATAGTTTCTAGTCCAGATATTTAGTAAGAACTTAAAGTTTAAGAAGATGGATGATTACAGCTTCCGCAAAATGGGAGCAGAAATGACCAATACAACTAGTTGCAACTTCTACTCTAAGAAGATGCCTTGTATATAAACTTCAAATGTCATCTGTTGCTCCAAATGTTGAAGATCATAGATGAATTCCTTCACTTTACCTGCCTCTGACGACGAATCATAGTTGATAGATCAGTGTATGGTAGTTTTGGATCAATTTTGCACTCCATGAGGATGCCTCCATCATAATCTTTAATGTAACTGAAATTAAAAAATGTTAAAAGTAAATGAAGTGCACAAGAACACAACCAAAATCAAGAAGCAATCTTTTCCCATAACACACCCTCCCAAAGAACCTAAAAAGCTTCTAACCCCAAATTATCACCACTGGTACTGATTTGATCAAGAATCTACAAGCAAACATTCAATCATGTTTACATTTCCAGAGATTGTTATTCACAATACCCTTGCCATCGATCTTTGTCCAAATAAATCTCCTTAGTAAAGCCCTGCAAGTTACCACAAAAAGCCATTAAGGGCCAACCCCACTATATCAAGATAGCAAGCAATCAGAAGCAACAAATGTGCAAATTCTCCGGGAAAATACAACCAGGAGATCGTGCAGATAAATAAAAGCGCAGTGATTCTTTCAATAATATCACACAACACTGCAACTAAAATCCTTTAAAAAGAAATGGGCGACCAGAAGACAAGCAACATAGAGAGGAAAAACAAGGAATCTGGCATTAAGCAATCAAGAAGTAGAAATCTAAGTTACTATTACAATACTTCAAGTTTTCATCTCCACGGAATATGCAGGTTAACTAAAATCAGATACAGTATGGAAATTATTACCATATATCCGTCAAAATTGTGAAAAATAATTAAGAAGAGACATTTGGAAAACAATGTAGCACTAGTAATTGCTCATTACTTCTCTATGTAAAATCCCCATAGTAGGAAGTCATCTATCCAGGTAGTAAAGATATCAGTTACTAGCAGTCAAAGCTGGAAAAAAAGAACTACCAGAAGTGGTTAAAAGAAAAATTACCTGCTTGATGAAATAGCCAACAGCATTATTATCTGCGTATGTTAGAAAGTGTGTTAACCCATCAACATCACGCGCATGCTGCTTTAAGTGATTCATCAATCTTGTTCCATAACCTTTTACTTGTTCATCTGCTGTGATGGCACAAAATGCTATCTCTCCAAACTTTTGACTGCAATCCCCAGGGGCAAAAATGTAAGTAACCAGGGAAAATATGTGACAAAAAGGAGCAAAATCTGATTTCAGATAATGCAGAACTTTCAGCTACATAGTTACTTATAAGTATATTCAAGAAGCAATGTTATCCAAACTTGAGAATAAATTTTAAGCTTAGCAACTGTATCAAGGACAAAGACCTATTGCATCTCATGCAGTGTTATGTATTTCGTTCTGTACCAGCCCATACTAGCCGGAAAACGGTACGAAATAGAAGGTCTGTACCGGGAGCAAATACTAGTCAGTACTGGCAATTTTCGCTTTGTACCAATTAGTATTCAAAATACCGGCCGATATTATAAATTTGACATAGTTGAAGGACTAAATTGCAAAAATTTTCTTTTAAAAAAATCCCCCCCCCCCTGACTGTCTTCTTCTTTCTTCTCTCCCATAATTATTTTCTCTCACATCTCTCTCTCTCTCTCTCATTCAAACACCCACCGATGACCCTCCCTCCCTTCTCCGGCAACACCACAACCACACCACCGGCGACCCTTCCTCCCTCTACTCTCTCCTTCTCGGCTTCTCCACTTTTTTATTTCCCTCACACATCTCACCCTCTCTCTCAACCACCACACCTGCAGCTTGCCACCACCACCGATGCCCCACCGGCCCAGCCACCACCCTTGGAGTCTCGAGTCTCCTCCTCCACGCCAGATCTGAAATAGATCCAAATCTATCTTCGACCTGACCTGACTTGACCTGTTGAAATTGTTGTTGAATTTTGAAATAATTGGGAGTGTGTTTATGACTTTATGTATATTTTGTGAATTGTGAATGGAATTTATGGGTTTGTTGTTATGTTGCTTGTTGTGTGGACTGTGAAATGGAACTGAGAAAATATAAATTAATTCATTGAAGTTATTTGCTTTCATCCATGGAAAGAGCATCGGTTTAATTCAGTCAACAGTGGCACTAAGCTTTTTTAACAATTTTTATCATACAATATGCAGACATAAGGTTACTAATTTAGAGTTAGTTAGTTGAGATAAGAAAATTTTAATTGGCAATTTGGATTTTGACATATTCAAAGTATCTTGGCATATTCTAGGATTGAAATGCCTATTTTTTCTTTTGTTAGAATGTAGAGCTATAAAAATGTCAAATGGTCCATGATTAGCCTTATTATGGACAAGAATAATTGGATGAACAAAATTAAACATCAATCTTATCTTTATGCGTTGTTAACTAGTTTTACATTCCCAATTTTCTTATGCTCTACTGCCATTACTAGCAACTAGAATAGAATATGCTCAATCAAATTAATCAATATATTTGGTAGTCAGTGACGATAAAATGGACTGTTTTGTAAATTTTAAAAAATTCAGAGACTTTCATAAATTTAAAAACTTTCCCAAAACGGTACCTGAAATTGACCAGTATCGGTACCATATCAGAACCTAATCCAGTACCAAATTCGGTATGGTATGCGTAACATTAATCCATGTACAATAGTTGACCACAAAACAAAATAATGGTACAAACAGAAAGAGAACTTATGCAGTGAAGTGAAAGGAATTTAGTTCATGATGTGATGCCAATGCAGTAAATCATAAGAAGGCTCAAAAAGGACAAAGATATAATATGATTGTTAATCCAACCTGGCATAGGGGCGATATGTGATCCCTCCAACAACCTTATTACGTCTGATAACCATCACAGACTTATGGTTTCTGTGAATTGAAAAGAAAATGCAAACAATAAAGGAGATTCAGAATATAGCGTCCACTTGAAAATCTGACCACACTTTAAACTACAGGCTCAGAAATAGAATGCTCAAATGAGTGCTCATGGGATAATATCCTGAAGCTCGCCAAGACAGTCATTCAATTTGTTGAGTAGCACATAAGTAACAACATGCCTCCAGAATCTCACAACAAAAAATCAAATGATGGGTGAATGTATTGTGATGTGGAGATGTTAACTCCACCAGCACGAGTCATTTGTGTGACATAAGAAGCATGCTACATATTCCAGTTTCATCATCTACACTGCAAGACTCCATAAACTAGTCAAATTACAACTTTCAACTAAATGATTGAGCTTTGCTTTGGAGGAAAAAGAGAAAGGAGAAGACACTCAAGGATAACACAAACGTTAACCCTATAGTTACCTATCCATGACAAGGCGGACAATGTACTCTTTCGGCATGTTAGGCAACTGTCTGGCAAATATATTTTTCAGTCCTATCAACCTGAGGTTGAGAACACAAAGGAATAAGCTATAGCGACTAGATTATATTATGCATTTCAATTGCACAAAGTTCTTAATAACAATATAAGTGAAACAATAATAGCAAAAAATTTAAAGAAAAAACTAAAACTCACTGAAAATAAAATCAGAATAAGAGAAACAGGTACCAAACCATATGTTCATCATTGCCATCATTTGAAGTGCACACAAATTTCAGTCTACCAGCTTCCTCCTGAAACACTTCAATCAGTCGATTAATCTACGTAACTCCAATATCGAGTTACATGTAACCAAAAGGAAAATTCACCCAAATTTTACCATTTAATCTCTCAAATTTTCAATGCATGGAACAACGTGGAAGAGTAAAAAGGTTCATAACTGATCACCTCTCTCTTAAGATTCACTTCTCTGGCAATATAAGCCCCACTAGTCTGCAGATTCTCCGTAAATATCTTCACAGAATCTTCCTTCACCACAATCCCCGGTACAGAACCTCCTGCTGCGGTGGAGCCAGCAGCACCAGCCACGGCCGGAGTACCATCCTTTCCGCCATCAGAAATTTCAATTTTCACCGCTAAATTCTCCGTCTTGATTTTCGTGGTGCGTGCGGAGGACACGCCACCACCGCCTGAGCCTGCGCCCGTGGCCGAGGAGCCGGCATTGCTCTCAAGGCGAGCGGTGGTGAAGGTGCGCATGGACGAATCATTGTCAAACTCGTCGTCGTCGTCGTCGACGACGGCGTCGGAATCGTCGGCGTCGGAGTCGGAGTCTGCACCCCGAGCAGATATGCTCTCGAGGTCATCATTGGAGGTCAATGCGCCGTCACGCGTGTCTGCAGAAAAAGAAGAGGGAGGGAAGGGAGGAGCGTGGTCGTCAGACGCCGCCGCCAGCTTGCGTTTGTGAATCGAGGACGTGGCGGAAGCGGAGGCGGAGTGCGATGGTGAGGGCGACTGAGAGCTGCGAGAGCGGTTGGGTGCGGTCAAGTGAGAATGAGAATCCATGGATTGGAGGTTTGAGTTGAATGGGTGAATGGGTGAATTTAATGGTGAGGGTTTTACAGTGACACTCGGGGCCGAAACGCATAGTTTTGACTTCAAGCTCGATAATGGGTCGGACTGGACCTAAAAAATTTTATAGGTCCAACCGAATGGCAATGCAAATTTGGTGAGAGTTCCGGTCAAGCCGAATTCGCGTCTTATATTATCACAAAATTTTGAAATTATTTTATATCAAGCAAGAATTATTGTGGACAATATAAAAATAGGAGGCGAACAAGAAGACAGGTGTGATAAGAGATGCTGATCATGCGAGAGAATACATGTCCAAGTAGGGCTTAGGGATTGCTAGAGACATAATAAATCACCCGTGAGCTAGAGCTAGACGATAATGCTTTAAAATTTCTCAAATGTTATCATCTGGGCAACAAGCGGGGCTATTTTTTTTAGCGAGCAACTCACAAATAAATGATAAAAAAAGTACCAAAGTAGATTGTTTTGATAAAGAGTTGACAGTAATATTAAGTAAGGATTAAAATCGAAAATTTTCAAAATATTGGGTTTTTAAAATATTTGAGTTATGTTTGAATTTTAGTAAAAAAAATATTAAGGTCTGCCTGTAACGTTAGTATTTATAGATATTCTTAGTTTATTTTAAACTTTGAATCACATTAATCTTCGTTATGTTTGTTGGAGCATATTGATGGAGAACTTTTTGTGGTCTAAAGAGTATTGGCATCTTATTGAATTCGGTGTAGTAACACCCACTGATGGCATAGCACTCACAAAACACACAGCAAAAGGAGTTGGAGGAACCAAAGCTAAAAAATTTTAGGAAGAAAAATAGGCCATTGATTAATCTATCATACAAAGTAGTCTTAGCAAAGAAACTTCCCAGGATATTTGAGATTCGGTATGAAAAATATTAAGGCTCCTATAAAGTGAAGAGCATATAGCTCAAGCATTAAGAATGGATTATGAAAATCTACAAATGAAGGATGGTAAATTTGTTGCTAGTTATTTTACAAGGACTATGAACATAACTAATAATGTATGATTCTATAGTTAGGAAATGGAAAATGTTGATATTGTTGGGAAGACAATATGTTCCTTAGCACTATAGTATGATCATGTTATTTGCTCAATTGAAGAATCTAAAGATATGAATGAAATCTCACTTAATGAATTTTAGAGTTCCTTATTGGTCCAGTAACCAAAAATGAATTAAAGTTTAAATATGAAAGAGAATGACTTAAAGGACTCTACTGCTCCTTATTCCTCAAATTTAGATGGAGAGGTAAAGGTAGAGATAGAGTTAGAGAGAGAAGAAAGCATGATCGAAGAAAGTAATGATGGTAATAAGAAATATATAGTTGTGATGATTAATTACAAAGCTAAGGAAATAGACAAGATCAATAATTTAACAATTCCAAGGTAAAGTGATTTTTATATCATAAATTTGGTCACTATGATTGAGTCTTATACCAAATTACCTAAAGTCAAAGAAAAAGTGAGCGTAGCTACTATGTAGAGTATGCCTTTAACATAAACAAATGACTAAGAAAAGAATAAATGCAATGAAGTTGCTACCTTACTATATTATGAAAATATAAAGAAAAATCTAAGAAAAAAACTAGAAGTCTTAACTGGAAAAAGAGTTTGATGGTTGATATATAAAATAAGGAAGGCATTGGACACCCTATTTTACGTGCCTAAGTGGTTACCTAAATTTCAAGAGGTTTTAAAATTGGAAGAGTTTGAAAATAAATAAATTTAGGTGATAATTAAAAAATATACATGTTGAAGAATTTGAAATAACTTAATTGACTGCCTATAAGTTTACAATCTAACCTAAGGCTTAAAAATGGAATGCCTACAATAGGTCTTAAGACTTTGAAATAGAGAAGATATTTATAGTTATGACTTAGGCTTTAAAATGGAGAAAAACACCAAGGGTTATGTTTTAAAGCTTAAAATTAAGAAAAAATATATGCCTATAATCGATCTTAGGGCTTGAAAAACAAAATGAAATGAGGAACTAAAAGACTACTTAAGGTTTGTGATTTAGTATCTAGGGCTTCTAATGAATTTTATATTTGAATTGGAAGTACATAAACTATAGGAATTAGTGAATTGATACCAAGGATTTGGCTTGATCTTTAAGATTTTGTGGACTAATGGCTTAAGCTTGATCTTGTAGGTTTTGACCACTATAATTTTGGATTCTATTTTGAGCTTAATTTCACTTAGATTTTTCTTTTAATCTTACCTTACTTTCTAATAATTGATTTTATTAAGTGAGCTCCCCTCTCTCGTATAATCATTTGACAATTGATGAGAGAAAAATCATATAAAAAAGAAAACTATTGCTTATAGGTTCATTTTTCGAAATTATTATTACTTAGTCTATGCTCTTGAGAATTAAGGATCCAAATGAAGTTTTGTTTTCTAAATTTGAAAAATATTACCATTATTAAACTAGGCTTAAAATAAGTTGAAACATAAAATTTAGATGGCATATAAAAAAATCACGTTATGAAAGGTATAAGAAAGTAAATATGTTGGGCTTAAGGCTCAATAGTCACTTTAGGTTGCTTATTATTTCATTAATATTTTTTCACTTTCATTAATATTTTTCCACTTACTTTGATGATGTATGAATGCCACTTTTTCAGATCAAATCTTTTATGAGATGCTTTTCTTAGCTTTTGCTGAAAAGATGAAGAAAATGGAGGCCAAATGAATTTGAATACAGAAGAATACAAAAATGGATAATAAAATTTAAAATGAGAAAGAAAGGAACTTATGTTTATTATTGCATCCCTTTATTTTCTTTTTAACAATTATTCCATTTAACCCTTGTTACTAATTACAATATTATGACTCCTTTTTAATGGCATCCTATGCTGCAATGAAGTTAAATTTTTTTATCAAACCAACTTTGGAGCAAAATGTTATAAAAAGCACTATTTTTCAATAAGGATACAGGGATTTAGGTTTTATATCATCCTAAGTTTAACAGCAACCTCCCTCTTACTCTTCATAAGCCATTTCCATCTAGTATGTTGTAATAATTAGGTTACAGTATATATCATCTCAATGATTTCTACTAAATGTCAACGCTTCACGGTGAGCTCTTTATTAATATTAGTTCAATCATGGCTCTTGACATTAGGAACACAAAATTAGGTTTTTTTAAACTAAAATGAGTTTATACCAACATTCTACTGAAGATTTTAGTTAAGAGTTTGTTAATCATTAACTATTGCTTTAAACATATTTATTAATGAAATTGAACCTCTTTATGTTTTATTTAGATCCAACAATTCTCTTAAAACTTTGAATTGAAGTAAAGTTTAATCACAAAGTTTAAGATGAATTGTTGTGGTTCCTTTATACCTAGGATACCAAAATATCAAACCATAGATGAACAAGGTATATTATATTGGGTAATAATTGTACAATGACTTAGGCATTATGCAATAAAGGTGTAAGGCTTAAATAAGTAACTAAACAACCATAATATGCAGCACCTCAAATTGAAAAAACAAAATCTAGTTAGTTATGCAATTGTCAGTGGATTTTCAAAGAAAACAATAGGTTGTTTGGCCCTACAAGGATAGAGTAACAAAAGTTTTGACAAGGTGACACGACCTATTTATCATTATCATAGGTTTCAAGTGGAATTTTGATGCTATATAGTTGCTCAATAGGAAATCAACTTTCTTAAGGTGATTCCTAACTTAATATCTTGTAAAGATGTCGAATCGTTATAGGTAAATGATTTGTTTGGAATAAGGTGATCATGAAACTTTGATTATTATACTTGTGACTTATATAGTTTGTTAACCATATGAGGGGGATGAGATTTCTCTCACTTTTGCATAGTGAGATCCCAATAGGAGGCTCACATAATGGATCTCGTCGGTAGAGCATGCAATTAAGAAGTCTCAAAGGTCATTATAAAAGAAACATGATAGTAAGTAGAATCTCAATAACAATAATAGATCTCCTAGCTCTGTAGACTTTATTATAAGACCTAAAAATTGACTTAGCACAACTCTTCACCATATATCTATCGATAAAGGCATTTGATGAACATCTATAAGAAAGTAAGTTACACACAATCCTTCCAAAATCAAGAATAGTGCATAACATTAACATCATTATCACATTTCCCAAAAATAAAAAGACCCTGTAAATAATGAGATAGCCGTATAGGATGATAGTAAAACTCATTCGACTTTCTATAAACTAAATAACTCCTAAGAGAAATTAAGTGAGAAATTCTAATAAGGCATTGAAGAAAACTTTAAAAGATGCAATTGGTAGTCAATTCAAAGTTTTCTCTTTTACAACAAGCATAATGGTAGTTTGTATTAAATGCATCCAAGAATTCCATATAACACTTGGTTTCCTCTTTAGTTTATATTTGTTTAAGGTAAAAATGATATTTTTTTATTCCAAATCTCCATTACATGGCAAGGAAGAAATAAATGAATCTTTAGATAACAACTCACATCATTCTCTTAAAGACCAAGGAATCCATGATTGGCCTAACTTATGAGTTAGTCAATATTGTAATAACTGCAAGTGTACAATGTAGCTATAGTTAGTACTGAAAAGTATGGGCCGATCCCACGAGGACAACAAGTGCTAGTAATTACCATTGTTCAATTATCTAGCCTAAGAATTGACTTTGATTTTTAATTAAAGAAACTAAATTAAGCAAATAAAATAAATGAAGAGCATAATTAAACTAGAGAATTACGAAATACTAAGTTGATTACATATATCAAGTGATTAGTATTTAGGTTCAAATCCCTTTAACCCTTAAAATATTAATCTTTTGTTATGCAATTGGTTTGATGATTTATTGGATCGTGGAGACTCCTATGGTATGCTAGTAGTTGACCTTGAGTCTACTAACAAATAATCCTAAAGTTTTTAACCAAAATACTCAAGTTAAATTTTATAGAATTGTATTACCATTTTATAAATTCCTCTGTTAGGTTTGACCCTAATCTGGAAGATTTATGTTATCCTATCTTTAGGGTTGCAATCGACTCTTTCTAATTATCGTGGATCTATTGAAACCTAGGATTTCTCAATCGCTATGTCTGAAATCAAATTAGGATCTAATATTCTAGATTACTAGAACATAAATGAAACAAGTAATTGGATCGCAACAAATTAAACAATCAGTTGCATTAACAAAATAATTAACACATGTACAGGCATCAAATAGGGTTCATCTAGCCTAAATACTAATAAAATATTTAGTTATACATTAGGGAACAAGAAATTAGATATACGTAAATAGAAAACTAAATCAAAAACAAAGGAATCACAATTCTAAATCTCTTTGATTTTCTTCTATTGAGTATCCTAGTGAATGTATAATCTTGTACTTTAATGGATCCATCAATAAAATCTTTGTGTTTTCGACTCCTTTGACTCAAATTGCACTTGGAATCATCTTTGGAAATTTCAAAACACTTCCTACCATCTCTCTCTCTCTCTAATTGTCTCTTAAAAGCGTCTTTTATATGGAATTCTAGGTTTCTGGCCGATGCATAGTCACTTGCACGGTCGTGCATCAGACCATACATAACCAAAAAATCTCTAAATATCACAAAAGTGCATGACCTCGGGGAAGTACTGTAGCACCCCACTCCTGCAAGACACGTACCTGACATCCTGAGGGATATCCGAGTCTATGCCCCGTGAGGATGGCATGTTAGAGCATTCAATCATTCAAAACTTAATACATTTTTTTAATACAATCAAAATATGCAGAAATCAATATTCAATTTGAGCTTACTTTATTCATAAACTTTTTCAATCATAACAACACAATCAACAAAACTTTCAATTGCCATTTGGGCCATTTCACAAATACAAAACACTTTAGACATAATGTCTTTCCATTACAACATAATTCAAATACACATTGTACAAAACTTTTCGAAGTACATATTGTACAAAAATCGTGGAATATACAATTCAATACAAAAATAAAGAAATACAATGCAGGCGCGAACTGGTCCCGACCTTTATCCCTTACTTGCATGCTGAAGGTATACTCTCGTTTGCCCAACGGTATATTCTTCTGATCCTGAAAAATAATTACAAATTTTGAGTGAGTTTTGCGAACTCAATGAGTGACCATCATCGATGGCTCACCCAGTCACATAGCACATAATTCACATTTACATCATTTCACATTTCACATTCAATACAATTTAATCATTCCTATTATGCATATGCAGTGCATATGAGACCCACTTTTTATTTGTTACTTTGTTGTAACTGAGTGTTTAAACTGTCCTGTATCTATTGGATACAGTGCTTATTAATAATTATCCCTGATCCGCTTGGGAGATATAAGGCTCATTTTACATAGTGAGCCTTAGACTCTTAATCACTTTTGAGCTTGAGGCTCATTTTCACTCGTTGAGCTTTAAGCTTTGATTGGTGGCTACTCTAGTCACAATTACCATTATCTTTCATGCATTCATGAAATGGAACGCATCAATCACATTTACATGATCCCATTCAATCACATTCCCATATCATCGGACCTTAGTCCGGCATTCAACATTAATTTTCAAAAGGATTATCTTACCCTTTTTAGTATTACTTTTAAATACATAATCTATACCATATGGCTAGAAAGGCATTCAAAAATTTTTAGAAAGGCATTCAAAAAATTTTAGAAACCAACAATAAAACTTGCAAGTAGCTTCGTAGAATAAGCATTAATCAGAGGGACAGGACTATCCTTTTCTACCGAGATGGCTAATAGATGGAATCTTTAAGAGTAATTTAGTCACTTAGCTTCGTTCAGCTCTAAATGCTTTTACTTTAATTTATTGTAGACATGCCTTTAGCTTGAGGTGTTTACAGATATAATCCTTTTGGTTTAACTAGTTAAGCTCTTTTTTATGTAACTAGAACAAGTGGTTTAATCTTCTATACGTATAGATATTACCTTGATTTATAATATTCTTTAATTTCTAAAAAAATCACTTTATCAATTATAAAAGTTAAATTTATTGTTGCAACAACCTATGCTTTTTGAGCTATTTGGTTAAGAAGTTCCTTAAAGAGCCAAACTTCAAGCAAATGGGAGCTATAACAATCTTTATGACAAAAACTTAAAAGTAAGCTCTCCAAAAATCCCATCCTACATAGCAATAGCAAAAGCAAGCCTATTGACGAAGTACTATTTTTGAAGAGATCTTAACTATAATAGAATAATTGACTTGAAGTATTGTATAAGTGAAAAACAAGTCACTAATATATTTATTAAACATTTCAAATTTCCCTTCCAAATTCTAAAAAGGTTTAGAGGAATATAAACTTTAGAGATTTTGATTTGAAGAAGTAGTATAACTAAACTAAATCTTTAAGTGTTCCAAATTAAGGGAGGGCCTGTTAAAATAATAATAATAACTTCTAAACTGAGTCAAATTTGTTCCAGTTTTAAGGAGATTAGTTAGTAATATATGTAGACTACGATTTAGTTTTTCTTAATCTGTAAAAGGTATGTTTGGAGATAGTGACTAATACATACTAATTTTATTATATAATTTGCTTATACGTAAGCTTTTAGAGTTCTCAAAGTGAAAGTATTGCATTTTTCATATATTTTTATTCTTTTAATTTCACAATCAATGACGATAATGTGACTGTTAGCATTAAATTTTAGTTTTAAATTTTAGTTTAATGGAATGCTATTGAAGTATAACAATGTGTTATTTATAATTTTTATTTATCTCAAAAATTTTATTTTACTTAACACTTAAAAAGTTCAAATATTTAAGTTTATATACCTGGTCGTTCCATTTTAACATCATAATTTAAAATTTATAACCTACTTGGCCTATTTCCATTTTGTTGTGAGTTTTATAGGACAAAAGATGAACAAATATACAATTTATTCTTGTAATTAATCAAATGTTTATATCCTAGAAGCACCATTAAGTGATCATATAATAGTCAAGTAGTATGACATATAAAATTATGTGACATATCGTATCGAATTATATAGTATTATATAATCTCATAT
>JANKYF010000004.1:26051506-26069070 GCA_029829435.1 Erythroxylum hondense | reverse complement strand
TACATTAGAATAGATAAAAACTAACATTTATGAGACTTTTGTATACAAATAAGGAACACAAATTAATAATAGAAAAATTAATAATATTAGAGAGATAGAGACATCACTCCAATTCTAAACATACAAGAGTCTAAAATTTAACAAGTAACCGTATTCTTTTGATGTATTGGAACTCTTGTTCAACAATAATACATAGGCTTTTTACCTAAATTATTATACAAACAAGTGGCTCTTAAGAATAATCCTTTTCTTAAGAATAAATATTGTCGTTGCAAAAAGTTCTCAACCAATAACTCTAAAGTAAGAAGAATTGAATTAACTAACTAATGATCAATGAAGAAAAAAGTAAAGAAAAGAAGGTCATTAATATTGGAGTGAAGAATATATTTTGAAATAAGAATTTCTTACCTTGAAAATTCTCAAGAGTTTTCCTGTGCTAAAAAGAATTAAGAGGCCAACTTTTGCATCACAAGAATTACCAACTCTTTAGCATTTCAGATCAAAATATTTCATGAACAACACTTAACAAAAAAAATTAAGGTACCAAATTATTTAGAGATTTTGGAAAAGCTCTAAAAAGTTAAACCAATAAAATAAGACATTTAAAATTTAAAAGTTCAACCCCTATTAAACAATCATAAAATTAACTAGAGATTAAATAAAAGTAAAGAATTTGAAATATGATTAAAAGAGATAGTTCTTACATATAAAAAAATTTAAAGTTTAATTAAAAGATTGTTAAATAAAGATTAATTGATTTATTTTAGTTTATAAGAACTTATTAATTTACAAAAATTAAACATTAATTAATAAATTGATCGACTTTTAATAACAAGAGTTATTTAAATAAACCGAACCAAAAAATTAAACAATTTAAAAATTTTACGACTGAAGCTGTCGAACTGATTTTATTTTTTAATCATTGATTGAAACTCGTAAATGATTCAATGTGCATCCTTAAAATCAAAATAGATTTAGTCCGAAATCATAGAAGGTTCAAAGAAGAGAAGTTTTGTGTTGTAACAGAAGACAATAATATTTAGACAATTAAGACAATTTTGGTTTCTTTTAATTTAGGTAAATCAATGTTAATCATTTTTTTCTTAAAAAATTAATATAATTATCTAAATATCACATGTGTGTTGACAAATAAATTGACTAGTCTATGTGGTGCGGTCATCCGCATCATATTTGCTTGCTAACAGTAGAATTAATTAATATTGTTGAATTATATTTACAATTATTGAAAGCTTAAATGTTTAATTGATAGTTTTAATAGTTCTTATTAGTAAATAATTAAATACATAATAAACAGAAAAATGAATTCAAGTAGGGTTTTCCCCTAGTCGTTAGGGTTTTCCCCTAATCGTTTCTTCCGCCTTTCGCCGCCGTAGCTGTTTTGTCTCCTCGTGAGTTTGGATAAGCATATTGCTGGTTTGTCTCTATCCGGTGATGAAGATGAGGACTGGGACGTACTGGCTGCAGTCGGCTCTTCTCGTTGGGACTATGATCTTTGTCTCGTAGGTTGCCTTTTGTCTTCCTCGCGTGTCAACTTCCGTGCTTTCCAAGACAATTTTGCGGACACATGGCAGCCGCAAGCTGGTATTGCGATCACCGATCTCGGTGCAAGACGTTATTTGTTCCGATTTTTCCATAAGATGGATATTGATCGTGTAATGAAACGGTGTCCTTGGGAGTTCAATCGTCATCTTCTTATCTTGCATCGGTTAAAAGAGGGAGAGCTTCCTCTTGAGGTTCCGTTGTTACATACTGATATTTGGGTTCAAGTACATGGGTTACAATCTGGTTTGATGTCTGATTCTTTGGCCCGTCAATTCGGTAACTTTCTCGGAGTTTTTGTCGAATATGACACTACCAATCTTGGAACAGGTTCTCGTTCTTATATGCGTATCCGTGTTCGTTTAGATGTCCGTGTTCCTTTGAAACGTCGCAAGAAAATCAAGATTTCCGAGTCATCTTCCTTTTATGCTCAGTTTAAGTATGAGCGACTACCGCTTTTCTGTTTTCTATGTGGTCGACTAGGGCATGGTGAGAGCTTCTGCCCTGAGCGCTTACGTAACCCAGATATTGCCCCTCCCTTTGGATGGGATATTTCTATCCGTGTCGTTCCCGGGTGTCAAAACCAGCCTCGTAGTCAATGGCTTCGCAACGAGGATGGTTCTTTTCTTCAAGGCAGTAGTGCTAGTTCTTTTCTGTTGTCTCCTGAATTTGGTCGAGATGGGCCCGATATGGATACAGGTGATCGTGAGGATGATCCTTTGCTCAATTGCGATAATTCCAAACGTAAGCGACATGGTGATATTCTTGCAACCAACGTTTCGAGTCATTCCGATTCAATGGTTGCTTCTGACAAACACAACGTTTGTCCCCCTTCTACATTGGCGGGTGCCGGCGTGCGACCCGACCAGTCCTCATGAAAATCCTAAGTTGGAACTGTCAGGGCATTGGCAACCCTTTGACAGTTCAAGCTTTGGATGATCTTGTTCGTCAACATAAGCCAGATATTTTATTTTTAATGGAGACTTTAGTAGATGATGTTCGTATAGAGAAGCTTCGTAGGAGTTTACATTTTGAAAAAGCTGTCAGCGTTAGTCGCGTTGGTCGCAGTGGTGGTTTGGGGATTTTCACTAGATTATCGAGTGGGTTTGAAGTTGTTCGGAGTTCTTCGAATTATATTGATGTAAAGATTTGCATGGATGTTGGCTTTGAGTGGTTCTTAACTTGTTTCTATGGCTTCCCTGAGCGTTTTCGTCGACAAGCTTCTTGGGATTTGTTACAATCGTTGAACAGAGGGCTTGATGTGCCGTGGCTCGTGATCGGCGACTTTAATGATCTTGCATGCTCCTCAGAGAAACTAGGGGGTGGGAATCATCCAAATTATTTGTTTTCAGGTTTTCGAAATGCTTTGCAGAATTGTGATCTTCAAGAGGTGGAGTGGCTCGGTTACTCTTTTACATGGGAGAGGAGTAGGGGCACTTCGGCTTGGGTTCGCGAAAAGCTTGATCGCGCGGTTGCAAATACGGCATGGTTCGAACATTTCGATCGTGCTTTTCTTAAGACGGCTGTAGCTTCTGTTTCTGATCATTCGCCAATTGTCTTATCCACCGATGTAACCATTTTCCGCTGGCACCAGAGGAGGTTTAGGTTTGAAAATAAATGGTTAAAATTACCTGAGTTGTTTACAATTGTGGAAGAGGCTTGGAGTATTAGGGAGGGAGATCTTATGGTCAAAAAGCAACATCTGTGCAGCAAGTTGAATAAATGGGGGAAGAGTCTCGATCGTGCTTTGAAGGCAGAGAAGAAACGTATTAAACTGCGTATGGAGGCAACCCGAGTTATAAACAGTATTGAGTTTCATGTGTTGAGATCAGAACTGAATCAGCTACTCGATCTTGAACGAATTAAATGGAAACAGCGCGCAAAGGAGTTTTGGTTACAAGAAGGAGACATGAATTCAAAGTTTTTTCATTTATCAGCAAGTTTTCGCAAGAGACATAATACAATTTCAGTTCTTGAAGATAACACAGGTACGCAGATTCGAGACAAAGCAGGCTTGCAAGCTGTAATTCGAGACTATTTTGAAACACTGTATGCTGCTGATGCTGTCGATTATGCAAACGTCACCAGCCTTGTTCAATCCCGCGTCTCTGTAGCTGATAACGCTGCTCTTTTAGCACCGTTCACTGCCGAGGAGTTTCATCATGCTGTCTTTTCGATGCATCCCGATAAAGCACCGGGCCCTGACGGTTTAAATCCCGCATTTTTTCAAAAGTTTTGGCACACAATTGGACCAGAGATAGTTGCTGCCAGTACTTCTTGGTTAGCTTCGGGTCATTTTCCAGCCTCTCTAATGGACACGATTATAGTTCTTATCCCCAAAGTTGCTAATCCTACAACTGTTAAAGATTTACGGCCGATTTCGTTGTGTAATGTACTCTACAAAATCGTCGCCAAAGTACTTGCTAACCGATTGCAAAAGATTTTGCCTCATGTTGTCTCTGAATATCAATCCGCTTTTATTAAAGGTAGACTGATAACCGATAACATCCTTGTCGCTTTTGAGTTGTTACACTACATGAAACGGCGAACAGGACGTGCTGGTGGGGATGTCGCTTTGAAAATAGATATCAGCAAAGCTTATGATAGAATCGACTGGGGTTACCTTGAGAGTATGATGGTTGCACTTGGTTTCGACAATAGATGGATATCCATGATCATGATGTGCGTTCGAGGTGTTAGTTATGCAGTCTCTGTTAATGGTGAAGAGATTGGACCTATTGTTCCCTCCAGAGGTCTCCGACAAGGCGATCCGTTGTCTCAGTATCTTTACGTGTTGTGTACCGAAGGCTTAACGGCATTATTATTGGATGCGGAGCGTCGATGCACCATCACAGGAATTTCCATTTGTCGTGGTGCCCCTCCTATTTCCCACCTCTTGTTCGCCGACGATTCCTTTTTGTTCTTCAAAGCTACAGAAGGTCAGTGTCATGAGATTCGTACTATCCTTAGTACCTATGAACATGCATCAGGACAAGCTGTTAATTTGCGTAAATCTGGAATTTTCTATAGTTCAAACGTCTTCGAAGTGCAGAAGGTAATTCTATCTAATATTCTTGAGGTGTTCACTCCACTCGACCATAGTCGTTATCTTGGTTTACCATCACTGATTGGAAGTAAGAAGCGCACAATCTTTTCTTTTCTCCGTGATAAACTCTGGGCAAAGATACAAAATTGGAAGAATAAATTTCTTTCTCGTGCCGGGAAGGAAATCTTATTAAAAGCCGTTGCTCAAGCTATTCCTGCTTATTGTATGAGTGTATTTCTGCTTCCTATCTCAGTTTGTGATGAGCTTCAACGGATGATGAACTCGTTCTGGTGGGGTACAAAGGATGATGGCTCTCATAAAATTCACTGGCTACGCTGGGATCGTATGTGTGAAAAGAAGGTAGATGGTGGGCTTGGCTTTCGCAACTTGCGGTGCTTTAATTTGGCAATGCTTGCTAAACAAGCTTGGAGACTTATGACGCCTTCTTCCACTTTGTTTTATCGTCTCTTTCAAGCTCGTTATTTCCCTCGTGGTGATTTTCTTTCAGCTAGCTTGGGTCATAACCCTAGTTTTACCTGGAGGGGTATTTATCAAGCAACTTCCGTTCTCAAGGCTGGTTTGAGGTTGCGTGTTGGTAATGGTAGTGACATTAGAGTTTGGCGTGACCCTTGGTTACCTAGAGACCATGACTTTTATGTTTCTGACGTTTCCAGTTCCGTTCAATCTGATTTGCGTGTTTCAGATTTGCTTACTTCATCGGGAACTCATTGGGATGTTGACAAAGTCAATCACACTTTCAATGCGGATGATGCCCGTACTGTTCTTTCCATCCCCATTTCTCCTAATTTTTGTGATCGATGTATCTGGCATTTTCATAAGAAAGGTACGTATTCGGTCAAATCAGGTTATTATGTAGCCTCCTATTTGACTCGCCCTGCAGAGGTTATTCCAAACGTTAAGTGGAAGGAATTGTGGCGTTTGAGTGTTCCTCCGAAAGTCCGAGAATTTCTATGGCGAGCGTTACGTGATCTTTTTCCAACTAAGAGCCGTTTGTATCAAAGAAGGGTTAATGTAAGGCCACTTTGTGGTTGTGGAACTTCTATCGAGGATTTATCCCATGCTTTGCTTGGTTGCGGGTTACCTCGGTCCGTTTGGCATCTTTGGGGTAAGGGTGGTACATCTATTTTACTTCCTTTTGCTGATTGTTTCGATTCTTTATGGGATCGGCATGATATGCGGCTTGTCGAGGAATTTGCGATGCTAAGCTGGAGAATTTGGTGGGCAAGGAACGAGGCCGTGTGGCATAATTCATCTGTTCCACCGGGTACTGTAATGCAACAAGCGCTGGATCACTTGCATGAATGGCAGGAAGTACAAGCTCGATGTCGGCAACCTGTTGCTATTGTTTCTGTTTCTGTTTCCAGCAATCACATTGTCGACCCTGGTCATGGTGGTTGGAATTGTTATACTGATGCCGCAATTTTTGAAAATTCTCAAAGTGTTGGCACCGGTTCAATCACGTGCGACGCTGATGGTTCTTTTTTGCACGCTTTTTCTACATCTCGACTTGGCTTCTTCTCCCCAAGGGTTGCCGAGGCAGTTGCTCTGCGTGTTTCCTTGCAGCAGGTGGTCGCACGTTGCCCTGGTGTGGGAACCGTCTTCTCCGATGCGCAAAGTGTTGTTCTCTCTTTACGAAATTATGAACCAGATTGGTCTGAATACGGCTCGGTAATTCATGATTGCCAAGCTTTGTTACTGCAACGGCCTGATATTAGAGTCGCTTGGATTCGTCGTCCAGACAATAAGTTAGCTCATACTTTAGCTCGTCAGTCTATTTCGTTTCCTAGTTTTATGTTTTGGGATTCTATTCCGGATTGTCTTCGTTCTTTGTTTTAATGAAGTTTTTCACCTTAAAAAAAAAAAAAAGTCTAAGATCTAATAATCAATGCATACATCAGAGAGGCAAAAAGAGAAGAAGCTATTTGCTCACGACGTCTTGGTACTCAATCAGGCCGCCTAATAATAGATATCCATGTACAACGATTCGTCCGATGGCCAGACTAGACTGATACCATCAGATTGCTCCAGAAGCTCTTTGAGAGGATTGAACAAAGCTACACAAAAGTGTATAAAGACAATCACCAAACCATCCCTTGTGACTCCATTCGCATTTTGTTGATGTGTGATCGTACAGCAACATTCTAAGTTCATCCATTCACCAAACAGAAATAGCACCTGTGGACCCCCGACGCAACGTACATGTACATGGAAGGAATCTGGCTGCACAATTAAAAAATGCCTATTTTTCATTGGATAACTATAATTTAATAGGTACTGTGTTCATTTACATTAAATCTATCCCTGTGAAATGGAAACTGTTGGAGCAATAACAATTAAATTGATATAAACAATCTTTATAACACTATTGGAGTGGGTAGGCAAATCATCGTCCCATGCTCGTGGCTCTCCGTCGGAATCGGAATGGCAAGCTTTCTACATTAAAAGACAAAAGCTTGCTGAAGTTGAAAGAAGACAAGTATATCAAAGTCGAAGCTTTCACGGGATAAGGCCATAATTCATTTAGTCTGATCTTGGTCTGTTCGGCCCTCCTTTATGATTGTTATATAAGGGTAACAACCGACGCGAGCCATGCTTCCTTCTGCCATAACACCGCCAATAAACTACCAGAATTGCCGCTATAATACCTAGTGGGACTGCCCATCTGTGTCCAATCAAGAAGTAGATCATTACAAGAACAGATCAGATCTGAGATAACCACATTTTGATGTGCTTTTGCGAGGCGAAAGAGGAGACATGAAGTTACCTGTCTAAATCAAGTATAGGGCTGTAGACAAGTGTTTCCCAAGTTGATACAATAAAATGCCAGACTGGGTTATAATAGAGAGACTCTGCGGACCAAAACATTCTTGTGTACGTCTCTAAGAAGATGAAAAGTATCCATGCACCCATTTCTATTAAGATGAATTTTACAATAAACCGGCCAACTACCACCATGACAAGGGAGAACACCACCAACCAATTGAAGAGTCTGTGGTTGTATTCCTTTATAAACAGAGCTTTTGATTTCCCCAACAACTGCATATCCACACATAACAAAATTGGTGAATGAAAAAAGGCAGAGATAAATTACCAAGGCTATGCCTGACCTTTATCATGCGATGCTCATAGTTTGCTTTGGAAGGGCCAACACATTCCTGTTCAAAACTTTGGTTGCATTGCAGGAAGCCTGCATTGAATTTTGCCATGGAAGGAAGTTTGAGAACTTGAAGTTGGTCCATTTTGTCCTCACATCTAGTATACAGGGCCTCGCAGAGCTTAGCTGACTGGTATTCGTTTGCAAGTATGACATTTTTATAAACCTATAATAAAAAACCCATAAGAAAGATTTAACTTAATTTTCAAAGATGTTGTAAGCTTTACTTTCCCAACACTTCTTTACGAATATAAAAATTACCATTCTACAGGTGTCTGGAAAAAGGAAAACTATTACAGGAAAATGCCTATGAACCTTTAAACTTAATATATTTGTATTGACAACTGAAAGATGCAAGGCAGGAATAAAATGCTTTTGTATTATTATTGATTTCCATCCTCTACCAAAAATCCTGCTCCTCTTTTGTCAGTCCAAAGAAATAAGCTCTTGTTATTATCAGTACATGTGGGACATGCAAAAAAACGGTTTTCCACTGCTAACATAATTAAACATATTAGAGCTTGCTGTGGACACTCCAGACTTGAAGATCTTCAAAAATTGCATTCAATACAAGGCCTTAATTGTAAGTTGTGCAGCCCAGATTTAAAAAGAAGCATATCTCTCTCAATTAACAGTTGTTTTTCTTCATCCAAACCCACAAATCAAATTATTTACAACCTGATGAGCAACCATCTTCTCTGCAATTAGTCTGATGAAGCCCCAAAGTTGTTTTCGAAATAAAAGAAAGAGAACCGCAAAAATAAACCTCATAAAGGTACTGTAATCCAAATATGTACCTGTTCTAATTCTTCGACCAATTGGACCACTGATCTTTTTGCATGACGACGGCCAAAATGCTGTTCATCAAAAATTCTCATTGCTTGCTCTCTAGAACTTTCATGGGCGTCTTGCAAAAATTTTTCTGACATTGGCAAATGTAACTTTGCCATTGTTCCAGTGTATAGTTTCAAACATTGATCAAGAATTCCTTTGTTAAAAATCTCTACAAGAGAGCCAGTTGATGGGATCTCTCCTTTATTCAAGGCATCAAGTATCTGAAAGACACAAGATGAAAGTTGAGGAACATTGAGAAAGTAACTTAAAAACGAAAACATAATCTTAAAATTTTAAACAGTGAATGGCTTTGAAGCTCAATCCTAATCAGATACATTAATGTGAAATTTGAAAAAATCCAACTCAATTTCCACACAAGAAGTCACATATCATCACAGTTCACCTAATGCAATTTACGAGGCTTGATTTTCTTGAAGTACAAGAATTCCTTCATTCAAAAGGCTAGATATCTCATCCAAGTTACCTGCTCCAAGAAAGCTACAAATTCCTTTCCATTTAGAGGCTTTCCCTGCACAATCTTTGGATGAATGATGCTAGCGACAAGGTTTTTCAATTGTTCCCTTTTCTCAACATATGCTTGGTCAAACTCACCATCCTTCATGTCACAAAGTTTTGTCCGCTGGAGATGCGGCTGTCAATTGAAACCAAAAACAGTGAATGGATTGGTTAAGGAAATATGCAAACAGAAAGCATTTTCTACAGTAAAAAAATGTGTGGTACTGAACATCTCGTGATTATGTAAAACAAAGCATCTCTCATTTTTTTTCAAGTAATATCTTCTTGACAACTAGATGGCACACTGGGTATCTACCACCCTCATGATGCAAGAATGTTCTATCCTCAAAGTAACATTTGAGAGAATCTAATTGATTAGTATATATAAATTGGCCATAATAAAAAAGTTTACCATCCATAGTCCGAAAGAAGTTCATTTGCAGGCAGCTCACCAAATATTATAGTATCATTTGCAGGAAACTCATCGAGTATTACAGTATCTCAAAGGGTCACCAAGAAAAGTATTTTGTTTAAGACAAACAGAGGTCTAGTACTTGAAGCATATTCCAATGCTGATTGTGCAGGATCAATTGTTGACAGCAAATCAACTTCAGGATACTGCACTTTTTTCAATGTGAACCTTATGACGCGGAGAAGTAAGAAGCAGAATATGGTAGCACGATCTAGTGCAAAGAAGGAATTTTTTAACAACAGGCCAAGATGTGTGTGAACTACTTTGGTTGAAAAATATCCTAGATGACTCGAATATTAAGTAGGATGGCCCAATGAGACTACTATAATAATAAATATTTGACTAATATAGCTCATGACTCAATACGATGTGATCGAACGAAGCATATTTAAGTTGACAAACACTTCGTAAAAGAAAAACATGAGAGTAGTATGAGTTGCATATTTTATGTAGCTATAAAGGATCAACTTATTGATGTACTTACCAAAGGATTAAGTAGTTCAGTTTTAAGATTATCATATCCACGCTAGGAATAGAGAATACCTATTCACCAACTTGAGAAGTATGAGAAAACATGATTGTTTTAGGATTTTCGTATCTTTTTAAGATTTCCTATGTCATTAAGATATCTTATATTTATAGGATCTGATTATCCCATTTAATTATGATATCTTATGGAAATAACCTCTTTGTAAAACTAAAAGGGGAAGGCTGTGTATATTATGGCTCTCCCTAGACTTCCGCAAAGTAAGGAGCCTTGTGCACTGGGTACGTTGACTTTCCAAAACCATGCGTTTCAGCGGGATTCACACTGAGTATTGTTTTTGTTGTAATTATGATATCTCATGATCATGGGATCTTATTATTTTTATTTCCTTTTTAGTTGTTAGAGTAACATATATATATTTGTAAATAAGCAATGCAGAAAATATTCACTTAAATAACAAATTCAATCAAATAACACTAAAATAATTCATAACAATTGGATTAAATTACCAGCCTATAGTATGTGCCTTACTACAAAACAGTCTCGCTGTAAATTCCCTAAATTTAAAGAAAATAATTGTGGATGACCTTTTTAAATCTCCTAAGTGAGGCACTATTTATCAAACAATATGCTTTTGCATAACTTTGTGATAACAAGAAGCATTGTAAGTTATTGTGTTGGCCTATCTTCCCTGCATATACATGGGATGGACAAGGTGCCTTCAACGCACACCAAATCCTGGAAGAGACTAACATGGTAAAATCATGAACATCAAACTTCCCTATGAGATTTCCTTAGACGGTAGATCCAAATGCTCTGGCGACTTTAGCTACAGATACTAATATTCATGCACAACTCTTTCTTATGAAGCAAGTGAAATGGGTATTGACCACAAAATATAGATAAATACAAAGAAAAGTTAAACATATCAAATCACGAGTAATTGATTTATCGAGGCAGAATAGAGACATTACATTTTCATGAAAATGATCCTCTATTGAATGGGGTAAGGAATATGTTTAAAATGACAGAAACTTTGCAACAATGAAGCAAGCAGAACTCAAGGACATTATATTAAATGCAGCAAAAGGTTGGTATACCATACTTGAGGTAGGCTAAATCCTGTACTATTATCACCCATGATTGCTAATGAGTCTCGGATCTGGTTAACCTGATAATAAAACACCGAAAGAGTAATATACTAGCCCCATAATCATAAAGGTTGAAGATGTCATAAATGAGGAAATAAAGTACCAGGTCAATATTTTTGTTCCCTGCAAAGCAGTTGAAACAGCCCTTATCAACAATTTTTTTTCCCGAAAAATAGGTATGTCAGTGAAATCACATCTTTGCAGCTGGTAAAAGAAACTAACCGTCATTATTAGGGACATGTCGAAGTGCCTCATTCACCATTTCTTGCACTGATTTCCCTTCTGCAGTTAATAAAAGAAAATATTTTATTTCCCTCTCAACCAACATTAGCAGAATCTTACATTCAGAAATGGCCTCCACATAAATAGGTTTGATGCAATGACTTCATGTCCAAGCTAGACTTCCCTAGCAAGAAGCAGGCAGATAAGTGAAACCTACTTCAACGAATCCTAGAAAAGATCTACTGCCTTACGTAAAAAATCACGTTGAATAAGCCACAGAAGTTTTGCTGGTTCAAAGGCAACATCCTGGCCCTGTAATGCATCAACAATCCTAATTCACATCAGATAAAAAATTCAATCCAAAGCGAGTATTCACAGATGCATCTAGCAAATTACCTTCACCCTGCTCCCCATCAGGTGATTATTAGCAATCAGAGAACAAATGTCAGTAACATTAAAGGAATAAGTTTCAAAATTTAAAGGTGAGATCTTGCAAGATGAACCCAAAGGATAGTATGAGGACAAACCTCCCATAAAATTCTTCTGCAATTTCAACAGCAAATGACAAGCGAGATATGTCAGCTTCTCTGATCTAGAGAACACAATGAGAAGCCATTACGTATTGTCAATACAACCATTGAAAATGATAAAGCTCAAAGACAAAAGGCTGACCCAGTGCAACAATTATAATTATTTAATAAACTACAATTTAGATTGTTGATTTGTTTTTATATTACCTTAAAAGGAACTCTGGTAACTGTTTAAAAATAATCTACACAGTGATTTCGGCTCTAAAATCAAGAAACGTCTTTAAATATTTGTCTGGGTTTACCCGGTTACTTTCAGATAAAGACTGATCAGGAACCAAGGCACTCAAAGCAAACTGGTAAAAGGCACATCAACTTTCAAGTTGCATTTTTGACATTGGTTACTATAGTAGGAAATGAATGCAACAGTTGCCAAGCTCATAAGAATGCATATTTTACAAAAATGAAGATGCATCATAGCATTCTCTACTAAGATGTGTCAAATCATACAACAATAACAACAATGACCATGTCCTAATAGAAATTCTGCTAAGATGCAAGGTCTGAAGAGATCCAGTAATACGCAGTCTTACCTTCAACTATTAGAGAGGCATGTGTCAAATCATTCTCAAGAAGGAAATAATCTAGGTACCCAAAAAAATCAACTTTTATTGGTGATAGATTATCTCATCAAAGTAATTGTTCTTCATAGGTAATTCAACTTTAAATTGTAAACACAATGCTAGTAAGTTTGAAGCCTGGTTTTCCAAATAGCATCTATAAAGATGAGTAATTCCAACATTTCACCATTTTCTAGATACCAAAATAAGATGTTTTAGTCAAACTTTCTCACCCGACTCCCAGATATACAAATGTGAAGGTGATTGTTACAAGGAAAGAGAACTATAGATGTGCATCTGATAATAAATCTACTCATCATAAGATACTTGATGTCTATTTAATAACCGCACTATACCATACGATACAAAAATCTAACAAGAGAAATTTCAAACTGTTGAACCACAAGATCAAGATAGTTAAAGGCAAAATAACCAACCGTCTCTGGCAGATTATAGATAAGCACAGAACTCAAAATTGTTGCCAAGGCAAATATCCTGAAAAGGGAATTATTTTATAAGTACATAAATCCATAATCTCCAAATGCATGTCAAAGGCTTAATGAGGAATGCATTTTTACCTGTCATCATAGACATTTGATTTCCCAACACTTTCAAATCCCTCTGTGTCAAGATAAAAAACAGAAGTTTTCACTCCACTAACTTCTATCTCCATTGGAGCTCCCCATACCCATACGCCTGCAAGACAAGAAGTTACACATGAAATCTAAGCAAACAGTTATACAGTTTTCCATCTCAAGTGCAAAATACCTTTTGTCTTTGTGTCACGCATATGACCAACTCCAAAACCTGATGAGAGAAGTTAACAGCTAATAAATAAAATGAGCCCAGGTCACCTTTTATATAACACATTAACCTTCACACTAGTTACAATGCAAACAGCACCTTCATAACAAGAGAGGGAAAGAAGTTGATTAAGCAAAAAAGATTTTCCAGAGCGGTATGGACCAATAACCTGATTATAAAGCCATCAAAATAAAAGTCAAGAATTGGAAAAGGAAGGTGCATGCAAAAATTTTCTTCAAATAATTATTTCCATTATAAAACTAAATAAGCAAATCATGCAAGTAGACATATGTAACATCATAAAAAGACTTTATCCAAGTTCCTTTCATAATAGTTGAAATAAGAATAACACAACTTTTAAAAATATATAGCATATGATGTGACTGAGTGCACTGATTGATGCTTAAAAGGATATATAGCAGACATACAGCAACGACTGCGATAGGGTTTGTTATTCGGCTAATGGCTTCCAGCCCCTCACTTGAAAGACGAAGTTTTGTATGTCCTAGATCAGGTTCAACAATAGGAAATCTGCAATTGAGAAAACAGAGATATATCTTAAGTTGCACATAAAGATCATTAGCTTCTTGTCAATACTAAGCTATGCGCTGAAAATGGGATAATCACAAAGATCAAAAAGCTAACCAATTTCTTTCTATTTAACAGAAAGTAAATGTAAGAAGGACATCAAAAACTACACATAAACCAGTCCAATGGCATATCAATAGTTAGGTGACTACAAGAACAAAAGACCAAGGTAACAAGCAAGGGCAAAACAACTCCACAAATTATAGCCAGACTTATAAGATGAAGTGGATTTTACTTTTGCCTCATCAAATAGGTGAATGTTGACATAAGAACTTATACAACACAAACTATCTCAAATATTTTCTTTTGTAATGAAAAGTATAACAGATAACAAGAAGTTTCGACAGTGTTGCATCAGTAATGTTCTTAATCTCTTACGAATATAGTAAGCAAAAAATCCACAGGGACTAATTTGGTACATTTCCAGTTATCGAAGAACCTGCATAAAACAGCAACTTTCCTAAAAGCAGAATGCCCTAAGTCAATCCCCAGGCTACAATGAAAAAGGATCTGAGGATGGAGAGGCCCTAAACATAGTATAATCTCTTATAACAATTTCTCAAAAAATAGTCAAAATTTTCATAGTATACAGTTTAAACCCTAAACGTGTTGGTCTTCTATATGAATCTCCAATTTCATTGCCACAGTCTGTTCAACTAGAATTTGCCACCCAAAATATCAACCAGGTAAATTGCAAGACTGTAATGGTTATCATTAACAGTCACCAACATATGCAAACATAGTGCTCATTGATCAAATCTTTTTTACGTTAAGCTCATTGAGATTAAAGTTCACCTTAAAAATAATCAAGCAATCCATTACAGGGTAGAAACACACTAGAATTGATTTGTAAAGGAAACAAACTTTTTGCAGCAAAACCAATTAACAAGGAACAATCGATTAATATCGTTCACGACAAAAGATCAAAGCATTCAAAGAGTACAGCTTTTCACTCAACCAAACTAAAAAATTGCATCTTTTACCAAAAACGTACCACAAGAATGTGATCAAACAAACTATGAAATGATTGTTAAGTCCGTTAACTCCAAACCAATATAAATTAACTTAATTCCGCAACTTAAAACTGGTAGAAGAACCGTTAAAAAATGTCGGGATCACTTACGGTTGGTGAAAATCGTCAATCGAAAGAGACCCGGAAGCGAAAAAGCAAAGAAGATGGGGAATAACCAAAAACCAATGCGAAATCTTCATTCTCTCGATACAAACACAGATTGTGGATACTTGGTAGAGCCAATGAAGCAATGTCACGGAGCTCTAACACATGAAACTGTACCGACAAGGCAATCTACGCCATGAAAAACGAAGATCAAGAGGTATAATTGAACACATAGGCCGCCACAAGAATGGGATCTCGAGAGACCGCGAAAAAGGGTGTACGTTAAGGATAGTGCAGACAAATGGTTTTCGCATCTGTGGAGTACAAGTACGCAAAGACCAGGCCTGGAGTGTCAATGGGGTCGTACGTTGGGCCTTTGGGTTTGAGTGAATTTACGATGAAGTCCTTGACATTCTAAAGGACAGGCAGATTGTTTCATAAAAGAATGGGTAGAATCGTAAATTCAGAAATGTTTAGAACGTCTTGAACGATACAGTATCTCCAACACATCGTCCGGTGTGTCTCCAGCCTCTGTCTTAAGCGCTGCAATTGCAATCCTGTATGATTTTGTGTTTTCTTTTCCAAAAATGTAAAAGTCTTCTTATTTGACTTTGTAACATCGAATGAAACTTTCTTAATCCTGTATGATTTTGATTTTTTTCTCTTGAATGAAACTTTCTTAATTTCTCATTTGTAGTTTTAAAATTGGTGGGTTTTAACTTTTATACGTGCTTTTAAGCAGGGTGATGATTTCATGTTTATGGATTAAAAAAAATCACAATTTTTAATTATAATTTAAATCTAAAAAAGAGATAATTAAATATTCAATTTTTAAAAAATAGAATTAATGTGAAATTAATGCTTTTATTAATAAAGCTGATGTGACAAATAATTTTATAAATTAATATTAATTAAAATAATTAATTATTTTTTTCTACCTTCAGCCTGCCTCTTTCGACTCTCTTTCTTTCTCTCTCATTCATAGCTTCCAAAGTCCTCTCTCTATCTTTCATTATCTCTTCTCTATTCTCTTTTCCCTTTCTCTTCATTATTTCCCAAGTCTCTCTTCTTAAAATTCTGCGAAAATGTGCCCACCCAAAAAAAGTGACAAGAGAGGTGTAAAATTTGTGAGAAAAACACCACTCTCACTGTGTTATGTTTGGAACACGAAAAGGTAATCCAACATATAATTGAGGCTATAAGGGGAAAAAACTTAAAATTTCAAAATGAAGGATTAATGTAAACTATCTAGGAATCTCTTCTAAATCTCTCTACCTCCCTCTCTCTCCCTTCTCTGCTTTTGCTTTAATTTCTTAACAGAGATAATATTAACTAGGAAAAGAAAGAGCAAAAAGAATAAGCACGTATTTGGTTCAGCTTTTAGAGGTTGAAAAAGTATTTTTTTCTATCGTAAAAGCTATTTTTAAAAAAAATGAGTGTTTAGTCGTAAAATTTAAAAGCATTTTTTTAATAAAAATGACTTTTTTATATGTTAAAATATAGCTTTTTAAGAAGTTCAAATTTGAAACTTTTTCAAAAAGCTCATTATTTTAGCTTTTTCTGGTAGATATTTTTCCAACGTTTACATTTATATCAATGTTTACGTTTATTTTCTTCAGGTTGTTTTGCAAACCCATCTTCACAAGGGAAAGTGACCACTGATTGATCGAGGGACACAGCTAACCCATCTTCTCCAAGGAGTCTTCTGCGCAGTTGTTTAGCAAACCCATCACAGGTAAACAAAACTTACCTTTCGAATAATTTTTTATTAATTTTTGCCCTCTGGTCTTCATGAAGATAGAGTCTCATACACTAATGTTGACCCATGAAGAGGACCTCGATCTTCTCCTCTCTCTCCAAGAACATGTTTCAGAAACGCCTCCTGGTTCTCCAGGTATTTATATAGATGGGTCATTGTCGCTTTATGTATCTGTAGTTCTTCATCTTTTTTCTTGTTGTTGGTGTTTTATTTTTTCTTATTTTTTGGGATAAAATCATCAATTTTGTGCCTTTTTTTTTTCTTCTTTTGATGTACAATTCTGATATGGGTATCTCTTAGTTTAATGTAAGTTCGTTCTCTAACAGTTCATGAGTCGTGTATTGTACTTTAGTAGCATAATCATAAGTTGGAACATTTACTTACTAGAAAAAAAATCTTATGTTGGATCATTGAACAATATTCCGTCGATAAATTCTTTTTAAATTCTGACATTTCCCTCCCACTTGTGTCTTCTTCTTCCTTTCTTCTTCTTCCTTCTTCCTGTGTCTCCTTTTCGGTTTTCTTGGAGCCCATGTCTCTGTTGTGGAATCCTTTTCTGCTCGTCGGCGTTGTCTTCTCCGGCCATTATCATCATGTCCCTCGGTGGAAGTATTTTTGCAACTACTGTTGTGTTTTTTCGTATATTGGATGAAAGTTAATTTGGGTATTTATTACTTTCGTTTATT
>JANKYF010000004.1:25908567-25918602 GCA_029829435.1 Erythroxylum hondense | reverse complement strand
AAAATCTGTCCAAAATTTATAAAAAAAAATTATTTTTTTTCTGTATTCGTGATTCGATCAATTCCTAACACTATTAAAATATGAACATGTAAGGAAAAGATAATCCACGATGATTAATAACAAGTAAAAACACAAAGAAGGAAGACAAAAAGTTTCAGGCAAAATCTGTACATGCTGTTCTCAGGTGAGTTTTCTTATTGATATTAGTAAATCATACCCTTACACAAAAAGTAGAAGGGGATTTCATGGGCTATATGGACGTACCATCATTTATTCTGATCTCCAAAATTAAAAGAAAGAAGAGGAGGATAAAATAAGGCGATCAAAACTTCATGACTCATCTCCAATAACCGAAGCCAAACCAGTGACAATCTTGATCCCGGACTGTAAACTTTTGGACTTAACCTGAGCTACAAATAGCGGTTTCGACTCTTTCAAGGCAGTTAACTTCTCTTCTTCCACAGAACTTTCGGGCGACAAATTAAACACAGACTCGCACAGTTCAGAATCATCCACCGGAATCTTCTCTCTAGCCTTCAGTCCAACAAAGTCAGGAGTCAGTTTTGGAACCAAAGATTGAACATTTTCAAGTTTAGGAACATCAATTTCAGTCAAAGTAAGTGTCCGCGTCGACGATCTGGTCCGAGTGCAAGGAGAGAGCCATTTAGCTTTAATGTAGTCAACTTTTCTCCACGGGGGTATAAACATACCCTTCTTCTTCAAGCTCTGTTTCGCCGCCTCCGATACAACAGCGATTATCTTCTGAAGTCGATCAGTTTTTCCCACGAAGATGCAAGGTAGAATCTGCAGAAGTGATTTGTAGTGCTTGGTTGGTCGAGCTATTTCGAATTCCGATCTGAAATCGACGTCGATCAGCAGCCGATCACCATTTACAAGAACGTCTATGTAATCATATTCCCCTGCATGCCCAAAAATAATAATGATAATAATTTACTTTAATTTGCCCAAACAACAACCATGATGCAAAGCTCAGTTTCCGACCAATTTTCAAGATCAATCTAAGAAAGTACCGGCGGGATAAGAGGGGCATCTTTCCCATCGACATTTGCATACTGAAGCATCGTATCCAAGAGCCAGTAGTCCATCAGTAACAATCTTAAGGCCAATATCATCTTTAAGCTTACAGATCTTGTTCTTATCAACGATTGTCGCTATGTCCGCTAGCAAATTCCTCTCACAAACGCTCACACATGACACCAAATTCTATCCACAAAAAAGGATCATCTTTTTAGGGAAACATTAAGCAACAATGATATCAAAACAAAGCAACAGAGGACCTCCCGTCATTCCTATTTACCTTTAGAAATTCACATGCTTCGCCAGACAACAGAAGATTAGACTCGCCGAAATTGCCGTCCCACTCGTCCTCAGAGCTGTCGTCACAGTTGCCATTAAAGCAGTTGCATCGGTTACGGCTGCACCTAACGGCGGTTGACGGTTGCTTCTCGTTGCTCTCTTCGATGAAGTTCTGGACCATCTTCGCCAAGCACAGAGAGGCCGGCTCCAGGCCAGTTGAGCAGTTAGGGCCGTTAGAATGCGGCTCTTCAACACCTCCAACCTTGTCAACGGTTGAAATTTTCAGGAATTGGCGCTCGAAGAGCCGTTTGAATCTTGATTTCACCACAGGCTTCACTGGCTCCAACCGAGTCGACGGTACTTGTGGTGTATGACAATCAACTGGCTGTACCTTCATTGGAAAAAAAGGGCTTGATCGGCGTTGACTGTGACGCTCAACGTTCATTCTCAACACCCAACTCTATTCCTCATTTTTCCCAAGGCTCAATTAACCTCCTTATTAGCTACTGCTAGTGAATTATGTATACAAGCTAGTAATAATCGATCTTCATTCGTCGAAGAGAGTGGGAAATCATGAATAAAAGAAATGCTATCAAGTGATAACCAGGCCAGTTAAAAATTTGAACTCCAAACATGCCATCGATCACATGAGATCATCAAAATCACAAATATCGACATGGAAACCCAGAATTAAGAATCAAGACACCTTAGCCTCGAAATGTAGTACCTTTTATCTCCCATTATTTTATACTTTTCTGCCTCTGATTTGCGAGACAAAGCATGGAATAACTTCAAAACGCTTCTAAGAAAAGTCGCTTTAGCTTAGGGTTTCTAGACAGGGTTAAAGTTTCGAAATACGCGACAGCAAGATAACGTCACGCTAGCACCTAGGAAATCCAAATAACAATTCATCGCCTTAATATCCATATTTTCCGACGACTGAGTTTCTCCTCTCCGGTAGCCGGAGAGGATAGCAAATTGACCGGTTAAAGGAGAGAGAGAAACGAGTGCAGCTGAAGGTCGTGGGGTGATTTTTGGCTTTTCGTGAGAACGATAAAATGCAGAGAAGTGGGAGTGGGCCATTTTAAAGAGGAGAGACTAGGGAGTGCGACAGGTTGCTGCCAGAAGTATTGTGCCATCTGTAATGCTTACGTGGCAAGGGATATAGTTCTGCAGAGCGAGTGGGTTACGTGTCGACGAAATTAAGGCACTCGATTTTCTTGAGCTTGTAAAAGGTTGCCACGTTGAGGGTATGAACATGAATTTTCTGAAATGTCCTTCAGTTTCTGTTGGAGATCGCGGCTCTTCCCTGTCATGTAATGGGTAACTTTGGGAAACCAGTCGTCTCACAGAAAAGGGATAGAATGGTCATTCAGGTCATTCTAACTTCTCGATTAAGGAACCAAATGCTTGGGTGGTTGGAGAAGTCATTTAACCAAACAATCCCGAAGATTAAGAATTAATTACGGAGCCAAACTTCCAAAAGAGAATGTGAAGGTAACTAATGGGTTTAAAAAGCAGAAGTATTATGAAAGTAAAAGAAAGGGGTGTGAAGTGGGGCATACTCAAGTGCTGAGTAGTGGTTTTCTTTTCTCGAGTACACTTCCTTTAAGAAAGAAATAAAGAGTCTGGAATAATCCATAAAACAGTGTCCAAGAAAAAGAATTTCAATAATGAATTGTTTGATTATCAACCTAATTGTTGAAGCCAGCAAATTTGGTGGATTCCTTGCTTTTCTAGGGGCGATAGTTATGTATAATAAAACGCCATTTAGTTGATGAAACTACGATATGGCAAGCAATTGCTACTCATTTTTAAATTATAACAATGGAGAGCCACTTGTCTTGTCGTTAACGGATAGAGGGTAATCTGAGGAGAGAGGAGAAGAGGGTCATTTTGGTCTTTTAAAAGGAGATTAATGAATTACAAATGTCGCGGGTGCAACTTGGGAAGGAGTCGTGGGTAGGAGTAGGACGGTCTAAGCTAGGAGCCAAGGTGATGTGATGAAGTCTGTCCGTTGGATTAGTTGACATAAATCCCAAACGTGCGCTTTCTTATCCTTTTTTTCACCCAAATGGTTGGGTTTGGACCCATCTCCACCTTACGTTTGTTGGAAAATCTCTCTTCTGTACAAGATATGAATGTCGTTTTGCTTGTTTAAATCAATTTGGAATATTGAAATAGGAGCTGGTTTTGTTAATTAAAATATCTGGAGATAGTAGAATCTTAGGGTCCGATGCTAGATGCACCTCAACCATGAGTCGCCAAGTGAGAAATCTTGATTTTATTAAACAAAATATTAAAAAATGAATTAAAATACCTTCTCAACCTTATCGCCTTATTTGACTAAACTACTCAAACGTCCTTCACCAAGTCCTATTCTCATAATTTGAATGGCCTATATTGATAAGTTAATTTCTACATGCACAGTAACTCCGAGACTATGATCCAGGGCAATTAATTTAACACAAGTGCTGTTTCTTACCAGTGAAAGCGGGGTTCGATCTGCTCCTTGAACTGCTTTCCCTTACATAAGAATTGATCTTAAGACAAACTATAACTAAATCGTCCAATACAACACACACAGATGCATAATAAGATAGTATCTCAAGATTCATGGTATGTTATGCTGCATACTAATTGCGACTTCTTTCAGCATATGTATATTCAACCAATTACTAGTAACTGCCACAGGATAAATCAAATTAATGCCTTTCGTTTGGGCTTTCCATTACTTACACATCCTTGAAATTATCAGTGAGCAGGCAATAGTTTAAAGACAGCCAAGTCATTGTCGGGCTGTATGATTGATGCAAGTCACATTTATTGCAGAGAAGGACATTTTAATGTATAGTATTTTGTATCAAGGGAATATCTTTCAAAATTTTTTAAAGATTAAATCTATATGTTTAGAAATTTATCACTGTACTTTGATAATTTTTGAGGAGATAATGTTGTTCTTTTCAATGCAAGCAAAGGGCCTTATATAAAAGTCTATGTAAAACCCTACTCGCAAAAAATATTTACACAATAATTACCATAAATATTACAAAATATATTATTGTCTAATACTCCCCCTCAAGTTGTACTAATGTTGCCAACAAGGAGTTGCTCTCGAACAAAATGACAATCAATCACAAAATAATCTCATAAACTGAGAATAAAATGCTTCAAATGAAGTAAGAAAAGATTTTAACCAAATAAGTTCACAAGTTGCGACTTCCATTGAGCGGTATTCAACCTCTACTGAAGAATGAGAGACGATAGGCTGCTTCTTGATCTTCCACGAGATAGGGGAATCCCTAAGCATGATAAAATAGCTAGTGACAAATTGATTTGTAAGAGGACGACTACCCCAATCTGCATCACAATAACTATAAGGTTACAAATCACTTTTAGCACGAAGAAGGATACCTTGACTAGGGGAATCCTTCATATATCGGAGAAGTCAAAAGGTAGCATCCATGTAATCTTGGCAGCATCCATGTAATCTTGGCGAGGAGACTGAAGAAACTAATATAGGATATGTACTAAATAACAAATTTCTAGTCGAGTGAGAGTAAGATATACTAAATGACACACCAATCGCCGATAACGACTAGGATTAGTAATGAAAGGACACTGCGAAGAAGCAAGCTTATGATGTTGCTTTATAGGAAACGGTGCGGGCTTAGCACCTGTTAAACTAGCCTCACCAAGAATATGCAAGGCATACTCATGTTGAGATAAAAATAGAGCTTCTTGGTTGCGAGCAACTTCAATACCAAGAAAATATTTCAATGGACTCAAATCTTTAATCTTCAAACAAGTACTTAGAAATGTCTTGAAGGCAACACAGGTGGCTGAATTATTACCAGCAACAATGAGATCATCAATGTAAACCAAGATAGAAAGAAAAATTTCGCTTTTCTTATAAGTGAAAATAGTATGATCAGCTTGGTACTAAGTAAATCCAGATTGACGCAGGGTAGATGCCAACTTAACGAACCAAATACGAGGAGATTACTTTAGGCCATAAAGTGACTTTCGAAGACGACATACTTTGCTAGGATGGGTTGCTGAAAACCTTTGGGGTAGTCTCAAAGAAATGCATTATTAACATCAGGTTGATGCAACTTCCAACCTTTTATGGCACCTACTGAAAGAAAAGTCCGCATACTGACCATTTTAGCAACTGGCACAAAAGTCTCATCATAATCCAAACCTTCCACTTGATTGTTTCTATACATTACTATGTGAACTTTAAAGCATTCAATTGTATCATCTGAGTGATACTTGATCTTGTAGACCCACTTATTACCAATGGCCTTTTTATTAGGTGGGAGATCCTTAATAGTCCAAGTATCATTACATTCCAAAGCCTCAATTTCTTGGCACATAGCCTCATACCAACCAGGATGTTTCATAGCTTCAGAAAAGGAAGTAGGCTCCTTATTTGCTGAAATTGTTGCAAGAGAGCTAGCATTTGTAGAAGAGAATCCATCATAATTGACATAATTAACCAAAGGATACAAGGAACTTGAGGTATTAGGTGGAGGCAGATGTGCTGAAATGGGGCCAACGTAATGGACAGTGTGAGTGTGACAAATATAATCTTTAAAATATGATGATGGCCTTCTATCACATTATGGGCGTGTTTCAACATCATCTATTGGTTTTTTAGAAGACATGACAAAGTCATTATTATCAGAAGGCTCAGTAGGCACAGAATTTGAGAGATTGGTAAAGGATCTATTATCAGTCGTGTGTGAAGAATGAATTGATGGTAGAGATGTAGTTGTATCCTGCGAAGTGGTTGGAGGTGAAGACAAAAAAGAATTACCCACTAGCTAAACACCGCAAATTGTAAAACGATAATTGGTAGGAGACTTTGCATTGAATTTTCCTCTCTTTTTTTCTCCTTCCTTGGCAAGAAATGTCTTTGTCTTGTACATTAAAGTTTGAGCCAAACACCGCCACGACAAGATCATTTAATTCAAAGTTTTGGCTTTGATACCATGATAAATTTTGAGGAGATAATGTCATTCTTTTCAATGAGAGCAAAGGGCCTTATATAAAAGCCTATACAAAACCCTACTTCCTAAAAAATTTATACGATAATTACCATAAATATTACAAAATATAATATTATCTAATAGCACTGTTAGGAATATAGTTTTTATGTGTGTGTGTGTGTACGCATGCGTGAGAGAGAGAGATTATTCTTTAGTTTAACTGTGTCGTATACAAAATGTAACTTAACTAAAAATCTTCAATTTTCAATTAACATTGTCAACCAATTGAAAATTTAGAACTTAAAGAACATCTATCATTAGATCGAAACCATGAGAATTGTGTGCAAACGTATCTTAATCACATCCATTTTTCTCTAACATGAAGATAATACTTGCAATTAAAAAATTGTTTGTGGCCTTCCAACTTATGTTGCTTTGACCCATCAACGATGGATGAGTTGATCGAAGTACCAAACTCATCAAAACTCACAATCTCAATCTACGAATGACATAGTATATCGATAAGCTAACCAATTTCAACCAATTTTTTTTAGTGAGACTTGTTAGGTTTTCAAATATATTAGTAATGAATACAAATTATAAAACTAAATTATACTTAGATTTTAGTTAAATTAAAATCTTTTAATTTATCTTTAATTCTCTAATTAAATAATTTATATTTATAGATTAATATGAGCATCTGGTAATATATTATAACCACCCAAATATTTAAAAATGTTAAAATAATTTTGATTAACCTTTTTGTGCATGATTTTTTTGTACAACTTAATTTGTGCATGATTTTTTTGTACAACTTAATTATTTTATCATATAATGTTTTGATTAGAAATAGAACATTAAATTAATGTCTATTCTATTTTAAGTTTAATCATATAAGTTCTCTATCATTAGATATTGATTTAATTAATAACATTTGTAAACTATTTAAAAAATGTCATTTAATCTTAGCCAAGGATTTTTAGAAACAATAGTTACTGAAAACAACAAAACGTTCACCTTAGTTACTTTAGGGTGATAAAGCATATCTTGATTACTCAACTACCTTTACGTCATCATCATCATCATCAACACCCAATTTAAATCTCACACCAATGAAAGGTTTGGGGAGGTTTGATAGTACTCAGCCTTACTTTTATACAGTAGAGAGGTTGTTTCTGATAGGCTCACGCGCAAATATAATATGAAGATAAGGTTTCAAAAAAATATAAACGATGTAATAAAATAACTAAATATATGTTTTAAATAGAATAAAGTAATAATAACTAAATAAAATAGAATAAAAACTTAGGAAATGCAAGTTTATAAGACAAAGTGATTAAAGACATAAATGGATAAAAACAAATAAATATTAATAAGAATAAGAATACTAATGCTAATAATAATAAATAATTAATAATCAAAATAACAAAATAACAATAATAATCACAACACCTCGGTAAATTAATAAGAGTAGGAGTCAGTTTGGAATTATAATACCTGACAACAATCTGTGTTGAAATGTCTATGCATTGAGAGAGAGAAAAAAAGGAAGAGCGAAATAATATCCGTGGGATATATTGTAATGTCATAATTTGCAAGACGATATGCTACGAACTAAATGGACAAGCAACACAGGTATAACCTATTCTATCAATAAGACACGAGTTTCTATTTCCAAGAAAAGGATATTTTGGACCACCAACCTCCAAAACACTACAAGAAAAGTATTAAAAATGTTGGGAAAGGAATTTCCTAGTAGTAGCTATAAACTGTGGCACAAAGTATGTTGGACTTTGAATTTTTTTCAATTATTATTAATTGATTTGTTTCATTATATTTTAGAATTGAGTCATTAATTTGATGGGTATAAATAGAGATTTGAAATTAGATGGAAAGATTTGAATTAAATTAGAGTTAATATGGTGTTTAAGAAGATTAAAGGAGTTAGGAGGTAAATGAAAGAAAGGGCAAAATGTGAAGACCAAAGAAGAGGAGGGGTATTTTTGGAAGGACAAGACCAAAATGTGGACTTGTTTAAGAAGAAGAACAAAACGTGAATTGGAAGAGAGGAAGAGAAATAACAAATCAAAGAGAGAAAGAAGAGATATTTCGGTGGTTGAGAGAAAAGAAGAGAGTTGAGCTAGGGTTTCTTCATTTATTAGCTTTTGAGAGAGATTTTGAAGTGGTTCAAGAAGAGAAAAGGAGAGAGGAAGAGAAGAGCTTCCATTTGAGCCTAAGATCTCTTTATTCGATGAAGAATCAAGGAGATCAAAGTAGCAACAGGAATTAGAGAAGAGGCATTTTGAGCAAGTCTAAAAGCAAGGAAATCAAGGTGGGTTATATGTTTATAATAGAGTTATGAACTACTAATGTCTTTTTCTAAGACAAGAAAACAAAATGATTTCAACTACTTAATAAATGTTTCTTTTAATGCTTTTGAGTGATTTGAGAAATCTTTATATGTTTGGTATATGAATTTTGTTGATGAATTTCAAAATGAAGATGGAAATGATGTGAAACATTTTACGCTATGCCTTGAAACATGTCATGGCATTTTGTATGAATGAAAAGATGTGAAAGCATCAAAGTATGAGCATATGATAAGATGATTTGAGCATGATTATGTACTTTTGTTTGGGTAAGAGAGGAATCATTTCATTCGTCACATACACGTCGACAAGAGCCTTCTCACGACTGCCCACTTGTGACATATGAGCTCCGAAATTGGACTCATTTTGTTTATGGTGAAAACTTCAATTTCTCCATTTCATCCCCATGGGACCCCTCGAGCCATTTATTTATGCATTGCATCATTGAATTGTCAAGTTTGTTGCATGATTTGAGTGTTCTGCAGTGATGGTTAAGTGTACTTTGCTATGTTGAGGTGAGCACATTTTTAACTATAAGTTTTGAGCAAAAAGATCGTGAAATTGACTGGGAATTTGAAAACAAAGCGTTTTATAAATTCACTATGACTTTTATAAGACAAGAAACATTTCAATTATTTTATTTATTCTTTATTATAAACTTGTTACCCACGAGCTTTCAAGCTCACCTCCCTTTTATCCTATCTTCAGGTAATAGCTAAGAGACAAAGTGATCAAGAGTCTAAGGGCATTTCTCCAAATTTGCTTATTTTGTAGTTTGAGTTTACTTTGGGAAAGTAAGAAATTTGTTTGTTCAAGGATGTTTTGTAATTTGAGATTTTGAGACAATGATGTAATGTGACTTGGAATGCCATTAAAGATTTGTAAAATTTTATTCTTTTGATGTTAATGAAATGTGAATGGTGCATAGATGATGTGAGTTAAAATTAGGTATACGTGAAGAAGTTATCATCTTGAGTTGATGATTTTGGAGCATAAATCGTTGATATCATCATCATCATCATCATCATCATCACCCAATTTGAAATCCCGCAATGAAGCAGGGTCTAGGGAGGTCCGATAGTACGCAGCCTACTACATAGTATATATATATATGTATGTATGTATGCATAAGCGAGATACTATGGAAGGGAAGATAGGAATTATAACTGATTAGATGTAGTTGAAGCTGATGAGACAGTTGAGTTGATATTTGAGAGTTTAATTGTTGGGACCCGATCCGGAAACTAGATCCCAACCGAAAAACAAAAGACGGAAACAGAACAAAATCGAACGAACGGAACGGAAATCATAAAGCGGAAGCAAAATCATAAGCGAATCGAGGCAAAACAAATTGG
>JANKYF010000004.1:25877199-25890622 GCA_029829435.1 Erythroxylum hondense | reverse complement strand
CTAACTAGGCTGGGGACCCAATTGATTGTTGATTTACCACCGGGTATTGTTTCTTTCTTGGCACATCTCTCATTTCTTGGCGTAGCAAGAAGCAAACAATTGTTTCTCGCTCAAGCACTGAATCAGAATATCGAGCCCTCGCTGACATTACCTCTAAATTTGTATGGTTACGATGGTTACTTCAAGACATCGGTGTCACGTTCTCTTCAGCAGTTCCTCTCTTCTGTGATAATTATAGTGCCATGCAGATTGCTCACAATGATGCCTTTCATGAACAAACTAAACACATTGAAATCGATTGTCATCTTGTACGTCATCATGTGCTTCATGGAACCATACAACTTGTCTCAATCTCATCTCAAGCACAAATTGTTGATCGGTTTATCAAATCACATCCGCATCGACATTTTGAAGATCTTCTCTACAAACTCAAGTTATCATCGTCACTACCATTTTGGGTTTGAGGGGAGATATTAACCTATATCACACAATATTTCTCAGTCAACCAAATCCCTATAAATTAGCCTTTATTTTTGCCTAAGATCATGTACATTAATGATGTATTTTATTATGTTGATTTGTTGCTTTACTTAGAGACATTTACAATATATAAATAGGAGCATGTACGTCTATTTTTACACACATAAAAATACAAACTTCTTCTTCAATTCCTTCTATCATTCTCTATTTCTATAGGAAGGTCGGCCATTTGAAAATGATGCATTTGGAACTTAGACAAGACAAGCATTAACAAGTTAGATTATATCAAAGCTTTGGTTAAGATGGCACAGCCTAGTGTTTAGTATTTAGTATTTATCAGTAATGCAGGCATTTTGATTGATTAAGATGTTAATGTAATTAGTACCAGCAGTCTTTTTATTTTGGGATAAGTTTCGAAGCAAAAACTATTTCTTGTTTAATCATTTTAGGAGTCCATTAGAAACTCCACCAAAGAATCGAGTAAACTGTAAGTAAATGAAAAATGAAAATAAAAGAAGCATCAAAACCCTATGCCTCCAGCTACTCCTGAGGTTACTTTAAGCTACCCTCATCTTTTTGGAGTAGTTTACTCGAGCGTAATCTACTGTACCTACTTTTAGGGGCTTGCATTGTCTTTATTGTTGAAGATCTGACCCTGAGGACACTGATATCTAAATCATTTGCGTATGGGCCATTCTAGTTAAGCCGGCCTGGATTGACTATGCATGTAGTATTTATCAATTCAAACTGAAATTTCTTATGTACTTTTGTTTGTGAAGATGAGGCAGGAACATGTTGTATGGCTTGACACGAAGTTTTTACCAGACAGCAAAATGGGATGATTTTTAAACAATTTAGATATATTGATTAATTGGTTAATGCCAAAATTATTGACTTCCTTCACCTCAATTTCCTATCGTGTGATGCAAACAACAGTAGTTTAGATTAGTAAATCTGTGGCTTTCACCAACTACCAAATAAAAGAGGCCACTTTCGAAGGCTTTCTTAAACAATGGCTATCCTCAGCCATAGCCAAAACAAGGAATATTTAGAGTGTGCAAAGCTCCAAAAGTCCAGACCACAGGATCTCATGTATGAGACGTTTTTAAAATGCTCTTCTTTCTTGTTTGTCCCCCTCCACAACAATTTTACACTACCAAGTACTCTGCTACATTTTCTTCTTCTTCTTCTTCTTCAAATATGGAACCGAAACTTCTCTTACCAACGAGAAATCTTATTCCATTCCGCCCTCCCTTGAACCGCAGAAGCAAGCTGAGTTACTCAACAGTTCTGGCCGTGCTGGCGAGGCCAACAGATAGCTTTAGAAACAGCTCCAAACCAGCAGATATTGTTCCAGGACTAACGGGGAAGACTGTTTACAATGATAACTGGTTTGAACAGCTAGCAGTGAACCACCTATCCCAGAGCGTCCAAGCTGTAACAGGTTAGTTTCCATTTGATGCTTTTAGTTTTTACGCATATACAGCGTTATTTTCTGAGGAAACATATATTGCAGAGATGAGAAATAGCAAGAGTGGTTATGATGGCTTGGTGCAGGCAACAGTAGATGCGTCCAGAAAATTCAGTCTCATAGAACAAAGAGAGATTGTGATCCAAGCTCTCCATAAAGCCATTCCAGAAGTGATCCTCAATCTGGCAAGTTGATTGTTTCTTGTTTTTATCATCCTGAGCTTTATCTCCTTCGCTGGATCACGATCATGCATAGTTGCATACTTACCAATGAATGAGTTGTGGAATGTTGCCATCTTGATAGAGCTGCGAAACTTTTGTAAATATATGATTGTTCGATAACAATTAAGGATTGTTTTGTCTCAAACCTAAATTCCTAACATTTCTATTTTTTATTAATATGATGCCAGATCAAAGCAGTGCTTCCTCAGAGTAAATTTACACGAGAGTACTTTGCCACTTTTACAACCTTGTTTTTTGCTTGGCTGGTCGGACCATGCGAGGTAACTGTATATTTAAATATAGGAGCTTCATGGCAGAATCCTACTAATCCTGTACAGATATATGCATGTCTGAATTTATACAGTTATTATAAACTAAATCTTTGTAGTTAGTTGTTACACAAAGCAGCTGGTTTCAAGTGCTACCATGACAGAATTTTGAGAACTGACCACCGGAACATAACAAAACGTCCTCCAAAGAGATGCACACACATGCAATAAAATCTACTTCGTCAGGTCTGATGTGGGTATTAAGTCATATATGTATACTAATGGGGTTCGTCTTATCGACATATAAACAAACACAAGGTGCGGGAGTCCGAGTTCAACGGGACAGCAGAAAAGAATGTAGTCCACATAAAAAAGTGCAGGTACCAAAATTTATTGCTTTTCACAGTAGCACTTGTCTATTTGAACCAAGAATATATAGGGTCCCATATCCGCCTACCTTGTACACTTTTCATCTCCAAAAGCATCTCCTCCAATGGCTTGCTTCTAGACTCCCTTCCCATCTCCATTACCATCACGAACACCATAAATAGTGCCCATCATCATCAAAGTACTCATTGCTCTTGCCATTATACTAAATTCAACAGTTTTCACTTGTATCACATTTCGCAGATTTTTGGAGGAGACCAATTGTGTTGGGATGTGTACGAATCTCTGCAAAGTGCCAACTCAGACGTTTATTAAGAACTCCATGGGAATGGCTGTCAATATGGTTCCTAGTAAGTGTCATCCATCTCAAAATAAATTATATACATGGGCAAATTGCCAAGGACATAATTCCTACTTCCTATTTTCGTGACTGCTGCAGAAATTTTTTATTTGCTCACCAACTTTCAGGACAACTTCATTTTGGAGTCCATGAGTATTTTGAGTAACCCGTTATACCTGTACTAGAGGTCAAGCAACCAACAATAAAAGCTTGCAAATGTTAACAGATCAGACAATCACCAGGGAATCATTTTGTTTCTAAAGCATAGGATTTCTTTCACGGTCTTCATCACTTGATAGGCATGGTCTCCCTAATCCTGTAAAATAAAAAATTAAATGCAAAGTTTGTAAATTCTTGATTCAAGTCGGAGAAAAGACAATAGATTTCTTGGACTATGAGAGTTGCAATAGGAATTAAAATCAATAAACTTTCCTCTTATAGTAATTGAATAACAGAGACAGAAAAAGGGATCATACTTGAAGGAGTAATAGTAACAGCATTAGAGAATGTGGAGGCTAAGCTCATCATGTCAATGGAGGGACCCGGGCTAAAGCATTTAGGTGCACACTGCTATTAGAACCATCCAATCTCACTTGAGAGTTGTGGAAAATAGATTAAACATTACTGCATAAATTGCATATCAAATTGAGACATTGGCACCTGAATTATGGACTGTAAACTAATACACTTCATGAATAACGCTGCTTACTCTACCATGCTAAATGCAGAGACACCGATACTCAACTGTTTACCTTGAGATCAACCATTAATGTTTAACCTAGTCTGCATATAACATGAACAAAGCCACCCATATCAGTTGCTAGTGACTCCTGTTTCCAATAAATACTAAAAGCTCAGGTTACCAATAGTCTAATCCACCAAATGCAGTTCATATTGTATTGCTGTCAAATTATTTTGCAGATTTTGAAGATATGAGTTGTGAGATAATATTTGGTCAGGATCCTCCCGCATTAACTGAAGATGCAGCATTCAATCAACCATGCTACAAATTATGTACGACTCCATCACATTTCTTCATAAATATGTTTGCATATAAGGCAGATGCATGTTCATTTATCTCCCTTAGACATTTCCTTTTGATGCACGAAACCACCTCGATCATATTAACCCACCCCATTTTTAAACAAACACAATATATAGGTTCTAAAAAATTCCAACGACTGTCTGACCTTTTATGTATAAACCTTTGCAGGCAAAGCAAATCAAAAGCACATAACGAAATGTTCCAGCTGAGAAAAATATTTGGAAGCAAGCATTTGTGGATAGACCACCTATTTGATGACTGATAATTCTTCCCTACGGTTTATGGGACAATGTTTAGACATAAAAGTCTTCGTAGGAATATAGACCAAATGCCAAGGAACATTCAGCACATACGGGGAAACAAAATTGATGTCAAGTCCGTGGTAACTGTGCGTTTATAGAACCAGTGGTATAAAGTCATCAACTTCGTTATTGTAATCACATCTATGTCAATAAGACTTCTATTGTCTCGGTTACTATGAATTTAAGATATGACTATAAAAAAATGATCACTTCTGATTACGAGTACAAGACACGAAACATGTGGACCACACAAAAATGAAACATGTATCATTAAGATGTTATTGAGAACAATCACAGCCAGGAAAATGAAACCCAAAAGTTCAAACTGAAATTATGTTAGATTTTCAGAGTCCTTCTAAGGAAGAAAAGTTTGGAGGCTAATCTAATAGCAGGGAAGCTAATTCTCCAGAGGCTTCTTGCAGTTTTGATAGCGACCGGACTAGAAATAGCTCTACTCCTTTCACATAAGCCACATGGCCCTTTTTTTTAGTGTTTAAATTGTTCCGGCTGAAGTTATATTGTAGGGTTCTGGTGCAGCAGGCTGGCCCATGATTGTCTCCCACCTTGTATGTCTTGTCAACATACCAAAGTAAAATTCTTCTGCTGTCTTTTCTGTCTCCTTGTGAGAACAAGTGATTAATTCCCCCACTAATTAAGAATTATAGCTCAAAGTGGACACGAGGTTCCTTAATGTTTAAAATTATTGTTGTTTCATTCTAATAGGACGACATTTGAATCTCAATAGGGCACAGACATTCATATGGAAGTAACGCGTCTGAAAGAGACCAGAAAATAGCATGGACACAGAAGCAAGTGTTGAAACTGTTGAGCATGGACACAGAAGCAAGTGTTGAAACTGTTGAAATTACAAAGTAACTATGTCATATTCTGTATCTTATGAAACCCAGGAAGGTTGGCAAAATATTGAAAGACTTGTAAGTTGTATAGGTTAATGTGCATGTCATACAAAAGCTGGGTAACTGTCCTTACTGAACCCATATGCTTAGCACATTCTATATCGTTGATGCAAGTTTGGAAAATGTCAATCATGTGATTTCAGGTTGTGAAGGTGTTGGCTGCTAATAAAAGTGAGTATTTTGAATAATATTCAAGGTATTCAACACTAGTTGAACGGGTAAGTTAGATCAACATAATGAGGAAGAACGGTGTGCTAGAGTCTAGATCTCTTGTCTAATATTATGGTGTCTTATTGTGTCTAATGAATCTCAACTATTTATTTATGTGAGTCCCGCGTAGATCCCGCAAAATAAATAACTGAAATTTTATAAGATAGAATAAAACAAGGTAATATTGGACAGAAGATCTTGTCTTGTGAAGAAAACCACGAGTAAAAGCCTTACAAGCCGTCGGCGACAATCATCACGATGGAGTGGTATGGATGATTTTTGATAGCTGGATTGCCTTCATGCGTAAGGCTAATTTCTGAAATGGCATACCTCATGCTGGGGCTCCCTGGTCATGTCATCCAAGAATTAACAAAATTTAGTTCCTGTTTGGGAAATAATCTACCCCAACTTTAATATAGTTGTCATGAATAAGAAAATGCAATCTAATCTATAATTATTTCCTTTTGTATTCCATTTACACTCCCATTCTCATCCTATTTGAAGTTTAAATTACTTAAAAAAGCCAAAATTATATATTGAAATGCGTGATAAGTGCACAGGGACAAGATTATTTCCATTTAGTACAACTAACAATAATCTGCAGAAAGTTGTACATTAAACATGCAGGTATGAGCATTAAGATATAGATCAAATGATTCCATAAGTGAAGTAAATCCAAATGCATTCACCATCTTCCAGTGATCGCTAATTAAGTAGATCATTTGGCCGTTAAAGTAGGAAGCTTAGTCAAAAGATGGATGAAGTACAATATGCAAACAAACAAAGGAACATATAAAAAGATCAACCTAACCTAAAATGCAGTATTCTCTAAACGTAGAATAGCAGAGAAAGAGACAGTTCTTATTGGCGTTGGAATTTGGAAGACCACTAAGATGCAGGTCCAGAGCTCCCGCAAGAGAAGGGACCAGATCCTTTCGTCTCTTTTTTGTGTATCTATTTTGTGTCATTGCCTCTGAGCCATCCATCTATATGAGTCTCACATAAATGGATGGGTTAGATGCAATAACACAGAATAGGTACACAAAAAATGGACCAAAAGATCTGACACCCTCCTCCAATGTTGACAATGCGGCGACTGGATCAGTGAAAACTAACTACCAGAGTGTAAATCGCGGTTCGGAGCAATTGTTCATCTAGGCCCAAGCAACGGGGCCTTGGATTGGATTCTCTTGGTCCATGATAGTTTCTGTTTGTATTCCTTTCTTTCGCAATTTTAGAGCCCGAAGCAAATCAAAAACCAAACAATGACATAAATAGGAAATGGGCATTTTGAAAAGGTGTTGTGGTTGGAGTATGACCATGGGCTTTCTATAATTGTTACCATGGGCTTTCTATAATCGTTGTCCTCTTTAGCTGAAGCAGCCAATTAAACACCTTTAGCATTGCGAACAATGAACTTTTTCATCTTACATCTGATGAAGGTGAAGGTCTCCAAAAGAGGAGACAAGCAGACCATTCTTGCCAGGAAATAATAATATCACTAAAACAAACAACCATCCAGTACAATACCACTCCAAATTCCAAATGGCAGTAGTGGACATGTGGGCGTGACAGTGCACCATCCACGTCTCTTAACGCAAACGGACCCCATCCCTTTCTACTTGCAAAATAGGACTTGAGAGATCATTGGGCCTATGCCCGCCCAAATACCAATGCAGCGTAGCACTTCTTACCAAGCTAGGAGGCCTGTGCGGAACAGATTTTCAGTTCTAATTAATTAATTAATTCTTAATTTTATTTTATTAAATTAGAAGACCACTGGTGCTGGCCTGTACCGGTGCCCATAATTGCTATTTTTATTGGTTAGGACTTGGGACTTGAACGGTAAATGTCAATTCCAGTACAAATCTGGGTCAATTTAATGTCCAACTTACCCTCCTTCGTCATCATGGGATCACTGACAGGCGCTCACAATACACTCAAAAGGCAAAGGCACTCCCATTCTTCAATAACACTCAGATTACTCCACCCACCCGTCCCTAACCCACCAGCTTCCTGTCTGTATTAATAAGCTCCAACTGAAGAAAGCTCCTTCGTTTCATTTCATTTTTCGCTTCCTTAACCCCACTCATTTTCACTTTCCAGCTAAGTCGTCAACATACTTTTAAAAGATAAAGCCTGCGTGCCAAACTCACAGGAAACAGTGTTGTTGACCATATTTTTCAGATCAGAGGATGTGCTATGGAATGATTACGTACACTTATTTGAGACGAAAGCCTATAAACCTAACCGCGACACACATGCTCCCCAAATATATATATATATATCTTCTACAGGATGCTAAAGTGAATGTTAGACTTGCCTGGTTTTCAGTTGGCTTTAAAAAATTAAATATGTATATATATATATATATATATATATAAAGGAACTGGACACACGAAAACATGGGACGGAGCGGTAGCCAAAGGCTTAAGGAAAAGGAAATGCTCAAATGATAATGCAGCCGATATATTGTCATTGATTTTAGAAGACCAACTTTCTTCGGGGAACTGTGATCTTCATCTGATTCCACTTTCCGGAAAAGGCAGCCAGGTCTCGGATTGTTTCGCTGATCAAGTCCTTGAATATCAACCGCTCGATGTCTAAAACAGCTTCAGACATCTCGATCGGACAATCACCCCACCCATTAACAGCGTCCCCTGCGGCTGCCAGGTCCTTTTTAAGCACCCCACATATGACCTCAAACAAGTCATCCGACGAGTCTCTCTCCCGAATTCTCTGAAACTCCGACCATATTTCCTGCAACGAAATTGGCCCACAGCTGAAATTCACCCAGCTACCAGTTTTCCATGGTGGCAACTGTTTCTTCCGATCCAGGATCTCTGTGATGGTATCAAATGTAAGCTTTCTTTGTAGTGTAGAGACCTTGGAGGTGTCATATTGCCCTTTCTCTAACAGTAGGAAGACTTCGGAGTCTTCAGGCAAATAAATGGAAGCACGTAGGATATCAGATATGTATATGTAATCGCAATCACTCGAATTCTCCTTCGATTTGCAGTGCATTGGCGAGATTGCCGGGCTCCAAATGTCATCCTCTATGTCAGCAAATAATTGATCTGAATTTTATCCAAAAAACGGTCACTTGTCAGCCACCAAAGCCAACCTTTATTCTTTTATTTGCCTTGATAACAAAAGCTTTACCACAAATAACAACATACATACAGGGTATGGTAAATTGAGACAAAACAAAAATACAGAATCGATTAAATGTTAAATGTTTACTCCACTTCTGATCTGAAGCGAGATAAACAGGGTCTACATCAATCAGTGCGAAGCATGACAATAACTAAGGCTTTGACATGCTGACAGAAAAAGGGAAATAGGCATTAAAAGGAAACCACACTCTTGTTAAAGCATAGAGTGGGCCATTATGAAAAGAACGCCAAGAAGACATTAAAAGAAAAAAAAAAGATCTGTAATTTACCATAACATTGAATAGACAAAGGAGGAAGTGTGCTTGGATTTTATCACATCAGGCAATTTTCTTGGTTGAACTTTTTCCGTTTTCCATTACAGCTGTTACATTTGTGACATACAAGGATATGACTATTGGGCATCGTTATGACGGGTCCAGTAAATAACAATCATCCTCATCCGCACCCCACGTGAGAGTATAAGAAGCGGCCCGGGTCCCCACTGATTATGATCACTATTACTAGTTATCTACTCCATAGTCCTGGAGTTAAATATCATCTGATAATTCGAACTTCATTTATGAGGATGTTGTATGAAAATACTAATAGCATCCCACAAAATAACAACTTTCTCACTTTTCCTGCCCGCGGTTCAAGGAAATGAAATCCCGTAACCTCTTCTCTTCTTCTCTGCCTCCTAACATTGAAAGCGTTAACTAACCCGCTCCGCTTATAACTTGACTCCTCCAGACAAATTATGGATGATTTCAGTTTTAGTATGCCCAAGTTAAATACTGGTGTAATGACTGTATTTTGACTACTCCAAGACATGACTCATTGAGAGGACCACCACGCATACTACAGGTATACCTAGATCTATTGGCCTGACGACTGAGGACAAGGCTTCAGATTCAGAATCATTTTTTTTAAATTAAAAAATAAAGAAACAGACGTCATCCGAATGCATATCTAGCAATCAGAGTGTTAGTACAGAAGACACCAATTGAGCACGCATTAATATTTGGTGGCAGAGTCCCTTACCTTTGAAATCAATGCTCCGTTTCATTACCGGTGACGGAGAAGATTCTTCTTTGTAAAAAGATGAGTCCAACACTGACACCGGACTGGGTTGTAACTCTGTCGCCGTCATCTCCGCTATGCTGTGAAGCAGCTTATCACACCTCTCCAACAGATTCCTGCCTTCCTTGTAATCATCCGTTTTCGACCTCTGCGATCAATTACAATGCCGTTTAACAAGTAATCACGAAATAAACTTGATCAAAACTAGCGATTAAAGAAGAATGTCGCGAACATTAAACTCCGTATCAGTCTGAGAAGAGGTGCTGATGCTGCACTCGGATGATTCATCCTCCGCATGAATGAACACTTTCTCCTCCTTTTGAGCATTTCCCACGCTTTGTTTTCGGTTTCTAGGTGATCTATTTGTGGACTGATCCATCACATTTCTTCTAGAACTAATCTTCGGAGACTGAACTGGAGATCCTCTTCTCTGCTCCATTGACTCGTTACTCACCCTCCTCTGCGTTTCAACAGTCAATGGTCTTCTGTTAGAACACCTCAATCGAATGTCCACAGGAATGGTAGTTCTGGGTTGGTTTCGCACATTCCTTTCAATCTCCAGCCCTTCACGTCTCGGACTCATCGTCGGTGGTGTCTCGCCAGAGGGATACGAATCACGCCGAACACCAGCCCTCGTTCTGAAACTTGAAGGGGGCGAGTCGTTCCCAATTCTTCGATTCATGGGCGACGTTGATCTCGCCGGTTTCATTACGACGATTGGGGATTCATCGCGTGATAAACTACTATCGTACACGAAGTTTCTGTTACAGAATTGGTTTGGTGCCTTTTTGGAATGTAAAAGGCCTTTTAGTTGCACAGCCTCGAGGATTTGTTTGAGAGTCTCGAGATCTTTGGAAGGCTCATCGATACCTCTCATTCTCAACCTCTTCTCAATCTCATCATAGGCAGACACAGCCTGTTTTGGCTCTGGGAAAAAATCTGCCGAATCAAAGAAATTCTTTCTCTGCCCTATGCCTCTGTTTTGTGCTCTTGCTGGCTCAGCTCTCACATTGCGTACGGCATTATACGCCTTTGGATCACCTGTTCTAGCATTAGCCATCGGATCCTTAATGACGCCTTCTCTGGTCATGTTATCGCTCTCCGTGCACTGTTGATGTGGCTGCTTTAGCTGAAAATTGATGCCGTCGATGAAACGATACTGAAGGAGATCTCTAGAAGCTCTAGACTCGGAAGCAGATCTCCGAAGTTCAGGTTTCTTCGATTCTTCAGATTCGGACTCCGGTAACTTTTCCAATCCCATTAGTCTGGCGATTACACTGGGCGATCGGCGCTGTTTATCGCTATCTTCTCCATTATTCTCGCAACGATTTGCTGACATAAACGCAGGGTTTTGACGACTCTCCTTTGGCTTGAGACCTCCTTTTGCTGCATCGAACGTTGCTCTGCTGTCGAGCGAAAGTCTCGGAGCTTCTTTACCGAACTTCCGCGATGACTTAGTCCCCTCTTTTAATTCAAATATCTGAAGAGGAAGCGGCATTTTGCAATGAACATCTACCGGAGCCGCAGTCTCCGGCGCCGGCGATCGGAGTTCGGTGACCGGAGATTGCTTGAACCGGTCGGGGGAAGGCATGGATCTTGAGGGCTGATGTTTCTCCAATTCTCTGGACATCGCCAGAGAGCTCATACACGTATCAGGGTCAGGCGTAGAGTCAACCAACTGAAACACAGATGGTCAACTACACAATTAGAGAACAAGAAAAATAGCGGAAACACAAACAAGCGAAGTGAACTAACCAACGACGGAGGGAGGCGTTTAGTGGCGTAGAGACGCCTCCCGGTGAGAACATTTGGTCGATCAAAGATCTGAAGAAAGCCAGCCATGCAACCCATTTGCTTCTCCAAATTCCGTTCTTGAACTATCTTCGTCATTTCCTATTTCTTCTTTCTCTAAAAGTGGCTGAGTTACGTGCTCTTTTGTCCTGGATAAAAACCGCTCGCTCTTTCTCTATCTTATCACTCGCGAAAAGCCATCTCTCTCTCTCTCTCTCTGTGACTGCGCCTACATCTGCGTCTCCCGCTTTACTGGTCTTTAAAAAGAGTGGGAGAAGTTAAGGCAAAAAGAGAGAGACTGAAATGAAATGACTTTATTATCCTTCCCTTGTAACGAAATTACGAAAAGAGTGAATCTAATTTTGGGCTTGTCGAGCTTTGTGAGTTATAATATAGACGTCACCATCCGTGAGCAATGCTCTCTGTCTCTCTCTCTACTGCACAGTATGTGTGTGCGTGTGTCAGAAAGGCGCAAATATTTTGACGGACGGACTTTGAATGATGACCGTCTCCTCTCCTCTCCTCTCCTCCCCATAACTAACCAGCGTTGGTGAGTTCCCTTCAACGTTTTGGATATGGGAGATGAAGCTGCTATTTGCTAAAGTGACCTGGTTCAGTCGGATTTTAGTGAGGTTAGCCACTACCGATTGGATCTATGAAATTGGTTGATTCCAGTTTAAAGATTTCTGTAAAATAACAAAGACATGTCGGGGGTTATTTTTCGATAAGCCCCTCCGACGTTCAAATTAATCTTTTCGATAAGGGTTAAGAGTACAGGGGATTAGATCAATCTCGTTTTCTCTTCTCTTGCCAAAGTTAATAAACAAGTTATTAACTTATTACAATTAAATTCAGTTCAGTTCTTCTTCGCCCCCTATATTTCTGTCCAGGTTAGGAGTACGCTTCTTGGCACAATAGACCATCTTTTAGTAAATCATACAAGTGCATATGTTAAGTTAGTTATTGTTTCTCCTTTTAGGTTAGCTCTTCACTCTTCACATTAGTTGCTTGGCTCGTAAATACCTTGTTGTCGGGCCGTCTGGAGACAAGAGTAGTGGCGTCGAAAGCATTTGATTGGGTATAGCTGAGCAAATGGGGAGTGAGTTAAATGAATCTAAAGGCAGCCCGTGAGCTGAGAAAAATAACCTATGAGCTTGCGTATCTGGGACACAGTGAACCAGCAAGCTCCACGCGGCGTTTCATAAACAGAATCTGGATTGACCGATTCCATTCCTTCGCACCGGCGCTCCAAAAAGAAATAGACGCTCTCCCCTTCCTCTGCTTCACAAAAAGGAAGGGTGGCACTTAGGCGACCTGTTCAACCCTCTTGCCACGTGCTATGTTGTTATAATTCCAGGTAAGCCAGAATTACAGGACAAATAGACATTTGGGGGTCCATGTTCACTCTTCTTATCGCTTTTCACGTTGAGGGCCTGCGTTTTGGTTTACCTCGGATTTGCTGTCCTATATCCATTTCAGATCAGATGTATTAAAGAGCTAATTACGTTTTAAAACGATTCTGATTGAATCAAGTTGTTGGCAATTTTTAAGGAAAATTTAATTGCAACCAGATGATTGAACTTTACTTGCGAAAGATATTGAAGTGGAACATAACAGTTTCCAAAACATTAAAAATGATGATCAGGAGCATTAATTAAAATTCAAACAATTGCTAAATGTTCAAAGCAAGTCCAAAATGGGTTGGCTTGTGTTCAATTCAAAGAAAGCCTAGGTCACTTTTGGTATTAGGGCATC
>JANKYF010000004.1:25835552-25848275 GCA_029829435.1 Erythroxylum hondense | reverse complement strand
GAAATAATATAATCTCATTATATTAATTTATTTGACATAATCTAATTATGAAAAATAAATTGAGATTTTAAAAAATAATAATTAATCAACATTTAAAAAATTAAATTAAAATAAAAAAATAACAAGGCCTACAGGCCAGGACTGCCTCCTGGCCTGCAGGCTAGGAGACTATCTCCTGGCCCAAAGGTTTACGTCCAGGCCAGCAAGCCAGAAGATTATCTCCTAGCCCAATGGCATGCAAGACGTGCAGGAGACGTGCGACATGTCTCCTGGCTTGGCCAAGAGGGCGTGTCTTGGCTAGCTAGGAGCGCAAGTCTCCTGGCTTGGCCAGGAGACATGCTCCTCCGCAGATAGGGAGCGTGCTCTTCAGCCATCCTTTGTAATTAAAAAAAAACCAAAATAACAATTTATTTTGCTAGTTCTACCTTCAGACAATCTCAAGGCACTTTACCCTATTAGTATAATTATAACATACTTATAAATATACATAAGACTCTAGAGAGATAAGACTCTCTAGAGTGAGAATGAAGTACAATAAAACTCATTAATCAAACATATAACAACAATCATTGAAGCATTGAGTTTGAATAAAAACAATGAATAAAAATGGGCACCGAAACGTTAACAGAAGGTTGATATAATGAACATAAAAACTTGAGTAAATGAACAGAAACCTTTGACTATCATGCAACTGTTTTCTGTTAATTACCCAAAGCATACGTTATGCATTGAATATAAACAGGACTTAAGAAGACCAATGTCGGTTACGAATATTATTGATCAGTTATGCAAATGAAGAGACAACAAAAACGCATACATGCAACTCTTCGTTTGACTCAGAAACTTCATATAAGTGGAAAAACAACTGAAACAAAGATCAAAATAAAACATTTTTAGAAACACTTGAAACTCTTTCCAGATTTTCAGAACCATATGAAACTTTTCCAGACATTGTTAACGCAACCATTAACAACATACAAACGTTTTAAACAGTTTCCAAACACAGGGGAACGCAATCCATATTTCCAAAACGCATGAAACATTTTCAGAGTTTTAGTTAAACAGAAAATTTTCAAAAACAAATGCAAACTTTTACATCTTTCCAAAAACAGAAAATGCAAGATTTCACAGCAGTCCATTTAAGGGATTAAACAAGTCCTACCATGTCCAGAAACACTTTCGAATGAACATGAAGAACATAATTTTCAGAAAATTATTTAATCACTTAGAATATGCACAATACTTAATAGCAACTATCAGGATTATGCATCCATGCAGTAAACATGTATCACTACTAAATCTTTCCAAAATCAAACTTCAGATCACCAACCAAAAACAAAATAGGTTCAACGTATAAATATGCAACTTTTGCATATTATAACCAAATCAAAACTAATCAAGCTTATGAATCAAAATTAAAACTGTTAAACCTGGCTCTGATACCACTACTGGAAAATATACACAAGATCAAAGCTATTTTCTCTTGTCTAAAAGGGTTGCTAGCTTGGCTTCTTCTATCTCCAAGGCTACGAATATACATCCACACCCCCCCTCTTTTATACCTTGGTCTCCCCATCTCTACCAATCGGCTCACTAATGCAGAGTGTCAACCTCTCTTAGAATGAATCCAGCGACGAGTTTCTTCTTGGGTGAATAAGTCGCTCTCTTATGCAGGAAAGCTTATGCTTATTAAATCTGTTCTTAACTCGTTACATGTGTATTGGTCTTCCCACATCTTTTTAGCAGAAGGCATTATCAAGGAGATTGAACGGATTCTTCAGAAATTTCTATGGGGCCATTCTGATGGTACACCTGGAGTGGCTAAGGTGAAATGGTCTGATCTATGTTTTGCCAAACACGAAGGTGGGTTGAATATTCTTACCATCCGGATTGTCAATCGTTCTTTGCTGCTCAAGCGCTTCTGGTGGATTTTGGAGGACAAGACTTCGTTGTGGCTTAAATGGTTGCATGTTTATTTTCTTAGAGGACACAACATCTGGGCTATTAAACCAAAAGCCTCCCACTCCTTCTTTCACAACCAACTCTTGAAGTTACGAGATGAAGTTCAGAGAGGCACTTCTGGTATTATTAAAGATGGTCGGTTGGCTTCTTTATGGTTCGATAATTGGTCCAGCAATGGACCCTTAATTCACCAATTAACCGTGTTTAGAGCTTCCTCTTTATTCCCTCTCAAAACCCGGATGCGAGCCTTCATAAATGGGTCCTCGTGGCATCTTCCGCGCAGCTTGAGCCATCTTCAACCACGCTACCCCCTTATCCACAGGAACCTGATGCCTTTTTTCTGGAGGACTCTTCCTGTTGCCTCGCTGACCAATCGCATCATTTGTGACAACATGCGTCCTCATCGAGCCAAGGTCCCTTAGACAGCCACAGTTTGGAGCAAATATTTAATGCCAAGATTGTCGTTCATCCTTTGGTTAGCCATTCAGCATAAACTCTCCACCGCTGATCGACTTCCATATGTTCAGATTGACCAACATTGCCCCATGTGTTCTCAACAACCGGAGTCATGTTCCCATCTATTTTTTGAATGCTCCCTTACCAAAGCTATTTGGGAACATGTCTCTACTGTCTGCTCTTGGACGGACCCTAGATTGAATTTGATAGAGATCACTACTGCTATCGCTGTTCAGCATGCTAACAGTAGACCTCTCTTTACTGTGGTCTTGGGTGTATGCATCTATACGATTTGGCGAGAAAGAAATCTTCGTCGTTTCCAGCACATAACATCTCCGAAGGAATGCCTCATCTCTTTGATCCTATCCACCATTCGCGAGATGGTTGTGGCCAAACGCCTCCACCTCATGTGTAGCTCGTCTGTATGCTTAACGTTACGCCTTTAACGTGTTGCTTGCCTAGCTTCCTCTTTGCATTCGGACTGTGGCTCTGGATATGAAACCTGTTCATTAGCTTTTTATGGTTCTTGTTTCTGTAGTGTTTTAGTTAGGGTCACCCCTTGTTTCCCTCTTGTACTCTGTCTTCTTAATTCATTTTTTAATTCCATTTCTCTTTTTTAAAAAAACTTTAACATAATTAAATTAGAAACATAAAATAAGAAATAGACAAAGCTATACGAACCTGTTCCGATTTCTTAATACAATTTCCTGTTTCTCTGAAACTGTCAATTTCACGAGCTGTTCAATCGTCCGACCTCTAACGGTATCCACATATCTATTCAGAGAAAAGCTCAAATCGAATTTGAGAAGAAAAATGTAAGAAGTGATAGCATCCATTTTTCTTATTTTTCCTTTTATATGAAAAATTTTATTTTTCATATCCTTGGATTTTATTAAAATTACAACTAAAGTCAAACTTTAATTATAATTATTAATAAAACCTTATAAGATCAAATATCACATATTGACCCTTAAAGTTTCTAAAACTTCTCAATTAAGTCCAACTTAATTTAAATTTCACTTTCCCCTTTATAGACCTTTTTATGTGTGACCCATTACGTTCATAATATGCTGGGCATGATAATAAATTATAATTCTAATTCATAATTAGAATCAGATAAATTAAAACTCCTTTTAATTTATCTTTAATTCTTTAATTAAACAATTTACAATCATAGATCATGCTTGACGTCTAGCAACATGTCATGACCACCCAAATATTAGGAATGTCAAGGTGGTTTAACTTAACTTGTTTATGCATGGTTATCTTGTATAAATTAATCATTTCGTCATCTAATGTTCTAATTGGAATTAGAGTATGAAATTCGTGTCTACTCTAAATAATCCAATCATATTTGTTCTTGTTAATTAGTAAATGATTTGTAATTGATATTTGAAAACAACATTTCCAAATTTCAATTTACTCTAACCAGAGATTTTTAAAATCATTACTAATCAAGAACAACAGAACATTCTTCCTAATTACTTTAAGACAACGAATTCTTTATTGATTTACTCAACTATCTCCACATAGTTCATATTATATTCAATAACTATCAAATTGAACTATTCCAAGAATAGAACATAAGTAACATCAAAACATAGTAATTCCTACATGAGATAACTTTGATAATCTCAAGTCTAAGAATCAATTATACAACCATCATAATGAGATAATCCACAGACACACAATTAATGTTCCATTTGGGATTCTCATAATTGGGTCAGTTTAGTGAACTTATTCTCTAATAAGCACCCATATGTTTGTTTAAGTATCTCCATTTTTTAATCTATGAGATCGATTACTTTCTTCATAAGAAAGAAACAAATATGTGCTAGTCTAACAATTTCATCAATACCCCATCTTGATGAAACTATGACTAGGAACATTTTAGGAATAATATGAAAATGCAATTTGAATCACACAATTATAATCACATTATAATTTCTAATTGCATAACAATTATTCCAGGAATTTTATCTTTATGATTAATAATTAAATAATTAAAAATACACAAAGATAAAGAATGTTTTTTATTGAATAAAACAAATTTTATACAATTAAAAGTACAACCAAAATTGGTTGCAAGGGCATAAACCAACAATAAATACATAAGCGTGTTAATTACATATCGATTCATGTTTTTATTGTTCACTGATTCTGTATTATTGTTTTTCATCAAAGATGTGGTTAATTGATTATGGTTGAATGTGATTTTTTGTCTTCATCATCTATTAATTGTATAAAATAACTTAATGAGATAATAACTATTAATGGTGGGAATATTATACTTTCTCCAAATTCTTGCTTTTTTTTATAGTACGGAGACAAAAGATAAGTCTATCAATGAGCATCATGGACGATATATATCTTAAGGGTCATTAACATATAATTAGGGATAACAATAAGCTTATCTTATCAAAATTTTTAAAAATTAAAAGTTTAAAATAATTTTTTAAATTAAATCCGAGCCTAGGTTACCCAACCCTAGGCCTACTCGAGGCCCATCGACCAATCTATTGAAAACATTTGAATTTAGGCCTATGGGCTACCCATTGCCATCCTTAGATTCAATTGAGAGATATTGACTGAATATTGATAAAGTAATTGATGTGGTAGATATGAAAAAAATCACTAAGATGTTGTAGGGTAAATGAATTGGGAAGAGTAAGAATGACAAAATTTATCTTGTAAAATACCTAGGAAGACTTGAAAGGATTGCTCACCATTAGACCCTTTGACTTGATATACCAAATGTTATTTGTCAAAGTTAAACTTGTTCATCTATTCATAAGGCATAAGGAGTTTATTGAGGTTGTTTTCTTTTTTAATATAAATTTAACAGAGGGATAAAATAAAATACCAAATGTAATGGGCAAGTTGTTAGCCTTAAAACCATTGAAAAAGAAGCAAATTTGGAGTATTATACCCTTATAAAAAAGCCAAAAGAGAAAATTAGTAAAGACTAAAGATGAAGTTGATGAAGACGGGTACTTGTTACTCAAGGTTATGGTTGAAGAAGACTTCAATTACGATGAGGACAAACTAACATGATCTTAATTTATATCACTTATAAGACTTGAACTAGGCATTCAATATAGGAATGATTGATTTATTGTGAGTGATTAACAAAAAAGGTAAGTAATTGTATTATACATCCATGTTTTATTTATTTTGCAATTTAAAGAGACGGTGACAAGAAGCCATTTGTATATTATTACTTATAGGTTATTATGAGTTATTAAGGCATTTTCCTCAAAATCATATTACAATTTTTATATTTTATAAATGAAGAAGAGATCATCATAAGGGTTTTAAGTTGTCTAAATTATTTTGAAGTATTTCCAAGTATATCAACAAACTTGAATATATAAACAAGTTACAAGAGTTAACGGACACGTCACAAAATGTATATGAGAACTTCCTGAGAGCACCTTCGGAGAAATAGCGTTGAACATTTTTGAAACCTAAAATCAAATGTGAAATTGTAGATAATAATTTATATTAAGCATTCAATAAAAGATTGTTGAAGTTAGGAATAAAATAATTACTTCCATTGTTGAAGAAATTAGAACTCACGTCTTAAAAAGTCTACAAGTAAATAAAGGTATTACTAAAAAGTGGGATGATGACTTTGAAATGGAGGATTAATAAGAAGCTAGCATCAAGTAAGCATTTTGAATTTTACTACCCAATTATTTGGAATGGTAATAATAGGAATGAAGGCTACCAAGATGGAGTCATCTGAGTTGTTAATCTCAGGAACATAGATTGTAGTTATAGATCATGAGATATTTAAGGTATCTTTTATTACTACAAGCATATAGTGCAATTAAGCATAAGAGAGACAAGATTGAAGATTTGTGATACTTGGTACGTGCTAAGTCCATATGAAGCATGCTAATTCCAAGACTCATTAAAGTTGTCCAAGGCATTTGCTGCCAATTCATGCCAAGTACAAGAATTTAACAATATCCAATTCATGCCTAATGTTGTATGTTCTTCTAATATATTGAATTAAAGTTTGCATAAGTTTCAAATCATCAATCTAAGAAGTATAAGAGAGTAGGCAAAAAAAAGTTAGCATTGAAAAGGGACCAATTGACGATGAATCAAAACCTGCAGCCAAGAAATCAGAAAGTGTTCAACTTTAAGCTAATTAAAGGAAGACACCAGCGGATATCGCTCAGTCACAAAATGCAACTTCTAATCACGTTGCAAGATTAGCTGCATTCAATGGAAGATCAATAACTATAATAGAATGGGGTTGGAAGTCCAAAAAACAAAGGATGAACAATGAATTAAATGGTGTTGCAGAGAATTGAGAGAACTTGAGATCAAAACACAAAGTTTAACGTGTTGTAGGCATGTTGGACACTTTCTTTAAAGTGTTATTTGCAAGGTAAATTACTTCTAGGATACAAAGAACATAAGAACATTCAAGTTGCAAGAGTATGAATGTTCTTCGAGATCTATAAATGTAGAGATTGTGTTGGTAGAATTGTTTAAAAAAACTTTTTAATTTTGACTAGAACTTATATATATATAAAGAGTTTTCAGAATAGTCACATCTGTTCATGACAAGTCATAACTTTTGGAAAGGAAGTAACCCTTCAAAACAGTCACGTCTGCTCATAACAAGTCACAATGCTTGGAATGGAAGCAACCCTTCAGAACAGTTATGTCTATTCACGACAACTCACAACTTTTGGAAAGGAAGCAACCCTTCAAAATAATCATGTTTGTTCATGACAAGTCACAACTCTTGGAAAGGAAGCAACCCTTCAGAACAAGTTTGACTTTAACTACTTATATCACAAACTAATTTCGACCAATCCCTCACTTAGTTTGTGACATAAGAAAAAACAAAACAGAAACAAGAAATCATGCCTAAAGGAAGGCAAATTTCACCTTAAACCATCCTATAGTATAAACATATCACAAAATCCAAAGGAAATGATTGGTGGTTCATTGCTTAAAACATCATTCACAAAGGTTCAGACATATCATACACATGAACCTTCTTAGCATTCAATTAATGCACATTATAATTTTGGCAATTACCGGCCATGTGCTCATCTTAGTTCAAGATCATATACAAGAAATTACCTTAAACTCTTGCTAGAAATGATACCACTTCTAATGATCATATAGGTGAAAAGTATTCTAGCTATGTTTACATAACCATAAACAAGCACTCAAGAATAATTTCATTAAGAGATTTCTCTCATCCTTCTCACTTAAGAGTAAAAAGTTGTAGCACTAATTTCTTGGAATGGTTTACACAATCTTAGTGCTCACATCCACTAACCAACTTGTTATTACCCTTTAAACCTTACAATCTAGGAGTAGTACTAGAAGAAGTTTGGGTTACCATTGCTAGTGATTTTTGATTAAAAGGTTTTAATCCTATTCTAGATTTTGTCGAGCTAACTAAATCTAATCTCTTGCAAGATGTTTAGTAAACGGATCCGCCAAATTGTTATATGTCCTTACATAAATAATTGAGATGATATCTCTATTTAGCATTTCTCTAATAAATGCATAAGCTTATATGTCTAGATTTGTCATTGTACACTTTCTTCAATGCTTTAGACATAGTAGACTCACTATCACAATGTACGATTATTGTAGGCATGGGATGAGGCTAAAGATCTATATCCAACAATAAATCCCTTAACCACTTAACCTCCTTACAAGTAGAACATAGAGATATAAATTTAGCTTCCATGTAAAGTGAGTAATCACTGTTTGTTTCCTCAAACCCCAAGAAATAGCTCCACACCAAGCAAGAATGCCCAACCATTTGTGGGTTTTTGGTCACTAAGCATATGAAAATCCTTCAAGAACATTTGGAAAGTTATCATAAAAAAGTCCAAAATATTTTATCTTCTTAAGATATCCCTTTACTCTTTTAATATCTTGCCAATGTTCTTGGCTAGATACAATAGCTTGCAGAGTTCTATTTTTCCTTTCAGCCAAACCATTTTACTGGAGAGTATATGGTGCACTAGTTTGGTGTATAATATCATTTTGTTCAAAAAATTTTGAGAACTCATTAGAGAAGTATTCTCCTTCTCTATTACCTCTCAAAATTTTAATCTTTTTACTTAATTGATTTTCAACAAGAAACTTATATGTCTTAAACATATTAAATGCTTCATCCTTGGTTTTCATCAAATAAACATGCACATCAATAAAAGTAATGAAGTATTTGTTATCACATCTTGTTTAAAAACCATTAAATTCACATATATCTGAATGCACTAAATCAAGCAATTTTGTATGTCTTTGAGCTTTAGGAAAAAAAGTTTGGTTATCATTGCTTGTAGGCAGGTTTCACATTTCTTATTCACTTGGCCCTTATAAGAGATTAGTCCATTTTTAGACATATAATGAATCACTTTATGACTAATGTGTTCTAATCTACTATGCTACAAAGATACAAAGCATCAACGAAATAAACAGAAATATCATTCACTTTATTAAGACTAAGCTTAAACATGCCATTACAAGAATATCCTTTTCCTAAAAACATACCATTCTTAGACAAGATTACATTGTTTGACTCAAGTACAACCTTTAAGCCCTTCTGGTTAGGATATCCAGATAAACAAGGTTCTTGATCACGTCTGGAACATGAAGAATACCAGTAAGCACCAACTTTTTGTCGAAAGTGAATAGCAAATGTACATCTCCCTTTCCATGCACCTTGGCTTTCACATCATTGGCTATGACCACTTCATGTCCTTCAAGAACTTCATAGTTCTTGAATTGATCCTTGTTATTACAAACATGAATTGTTGCACCAGAATTATACCACCAATCACTAGAAGGAATTGATGTTGCCATGTGAAGTTCCATCATAGTACCTAGAGTCAAGGTTGCCACAATTTCTACACATTTATCAACAAGGTTAGCACTAGGAACATTGTTTCCTTTTTGCTTCTTGTTAGATTTGCATTCGACCTTGTAGTACCCTTTCTTTCCATAATTGTAGCAAACTCGATTCTTTTTCTCGTCTTAAGCATTAGCATTTTCAGGTTTCTTCCTTTTAGAATTGTTGGATTTCTTCCCATCCACAAAATTCATCTTTGGATCTCCTTCTACTTCTTTTCTTTGAAGAATTTTGCTCCTTCTTCAATTCGCAGATGCTTCAAAACACTACCGATAGTTAAAATTTCAGAAGTGTTCAATAACTTCTTTTGATAATCATTTCAAGAAGAAGGCAACTTAGTAATAATTACCCCTACTTTTAATGACTCCGAAATTTTAACACCCAAGTCTTTATGCTTTGAAACAATCACATGTAAATTGTGGATTTGATCCATAAGAGAGGAACCATCAATAAATTTGAACTCAAAATATCTTTTAATAAAAAACTTATCCTCGCTTTGCTTTTGAGATGCATATTCACGTTCAAGCAACATCCAAATCTCCTTTGAACTCTTCACGGTTATAAAGAGATCATAAAGGCCGTCTGAGAGGGTGTTGAGAATGTGACCCCTACAAAGCAATTCATCTTCTTGGCGCTTGTCTTGTTCATCCTTCCTTGTGTCAACTTCACCCTTCTTTGGAAGAGGAATTACAAGAAGAGTGGGATCAAGAACATATGCAATTTTCAAAGTGGTGAGGAAGAACATCATATTGTCCTTCTAACGATTGAAGTTGGTGCCAGTTTCCTCAAAACGATATAACTTCATGAATTCTTGGTTCATCACTTTAAGAGTGGATTCGTGAATGGACTCCATGATAGCAACAAATAACACTTTAAGATTGTAATAGAATGGGGTTGGAAGTCCACAAAACAAAGGATGAACAATGAATTTAATGGTGTTGCAGAGAATTGAGAGGACTTGAGATTAAAAAGTTTAAAGTGTTCTAGGTTTGTTTGACACTTTCCTTAAAGTGTTATTTGCCCCCACTATACTTGCAAACCAGGTTAAAGGCAAATTACTTCTAGGATACAAAGAACACAAGAACATGTAAGTTGCAAGAGTATGAATATTCTTCAATAATTATGAATGCAGAGATTGTCTTAGTAGAATTGTTCAAAAAAACTTTTTAATCTTGACGAAAACTCATATATATATATAGTTTTCAGAATAGTCATGTCTGTTTATGACAAGTCACAATTTTTAGAAAAGAAGCAACCCTTCAAAACAATCATATCTGTTCACGATAAGTCACAACTCTTGGAAAGGAAGAAATCCTTTAGAACAGTCATGTTTGTTTATGACAAGTCACAACTCTCGGAATGGAAGCAACCTTTTATAACAAGTTTGACTTTAACTAATTATGTCACAAACTAATTTCCAACAATAACAAGCACAACCACAACTACTCCAGATCATGCTTAACATATATCAAATATTTATTATTTAAATTACTAGGACTACTAAACATTACAAAAGATCTCCTGTTCTTCATGCTTTCCAGTGTTGGAAAATAGTTTTAAATGCAAGGAATTGAATGAAGAAGTGTAAATGAAAAGATATGTCTTTTCATTTCAATTGCCATGAATGGTCACATGTTTTTCCAAGAGGTTCCATGAACAATCATGTACGTTATGAATGGGTGTCTTTAAGTTTATATAAGGCTAGTTTAACATCCAATTCATGATTTGGATAATACACAATCAAATCTTTTCTTCTTCATCTTTATCATATTCATTCTTAATTGAAGTTCATCTTTGGTTCCCTATTGATTTTGCTGTCGTAGAGAACATTAGGCTTGTTGTCTCCTAGAAGAAAATTTGCTAAATCCCTGCAGCAACTAGTGGGGGCAAATATTTTCTTAAAGATAGTGAATTTTCACGCCTCAAGCCATCCAACTTGAACCCACTTTTCTAACAATTTTAAGAAAATAACTTGCAATGGATTCAAAGAGTATCATGAATCAAGATTACATGAAGTTGGATTGTTTTGATGGCACGAATCTCATATGATGGAAGGACAAAATGATATTTCTCTTGACGACATTGAAAATTGCATATTTCTTGGACCCGGATTTGCAAGATCTTCCAACCCCACAACCAAATGATAATGAAGCAGCAAAAGCTGCATGCAAGAAGCGGGAAGAAGATGAGTTACTATGTTGGGGACACATTCTCAACAATCTTTCTGATTGACTTTATAATTTGTTCACATCAATTACTTTATCAAAAGAAATATGGAAGGCTTTAGAGTTCAAGTACAATACTGAAAAGCAAGGTGCAGACAAATTTTTGATTATGAAATATTTTGAGTCTAATATGGCTGATAATGTGTCTATAATGGACCAAGTACATGAATTACAAGTTCTTGTTTCCAGGCTTAAAGACTTAAAGGTGGAAGTTCCTGAGTCATTTTAAGTAGGAGGAATAATTTCCAAACTTTCTCCTAGTTGGAATGATTATAGGAAGAAGATTTTGTATACCACCGAGGACTTCTCTCTTGAGCAAGTTTAGAAACATTTGTGGATAGAAGAAGAGACGAGAAGTCTTATTAAAAGGCATGTTTCTGAAGTTGCAACAAAAGTTAATTATGTTGAAGGGAAGCAAGGTAATAAAAGTGGTGGAAATAAGAGAAAATACTCCGATATAGCGGGTGCTCCAAAACTGAAAGTTGAAAATTTCAAGAAAGGAAAGATATGCTTTAATTGTGGCAAGAAGGGACATTACAAAAAGGATTGTTGGTTTCGAAAGAAACAAAAACAAGATGGTAGTGCCCAAAATACTAATAATGCAAATATGGTGGACCTTGGAATTAATGACTTGGTTGCTATGGTTTCGGATTTGCATATTGGTATGATCACTGAACTTCACATGGCTTCTAACAAAGCTACTAATGATTGGTGGTTCGACTCGGGAGCCACGATACATGTTTGCACAAATAAAGAATTATTTAAGACTTATGAACATGTTGATGAAGGCCAAGAAGTTCTTATGGGAAACAACAATGCTGCAAAGGTCTTGGGAAAGGGTAGTGTCGAACTGGATTTTACTTCGGGAAAGAAGTTGTTATTGATTAATGTTTTACATGTACCCGAGATTACTAAGAATCTTGTTTCGGCCAATTTGGTTTGTAAAAAGGGGTTTAAGGCTGTGTTAGAGGGGGACAAAGTTATTTTGTCTAAAAATGGATTGTTTGTAGGCAAAGGATATGCTTGTGATGGAATGTTTAAGTTAAGCATTAATAATAATACAAATGTATTGGTTTATATGGCTGACTTATCATTATCATTATGGCATGATAGACTTGCACATGTTAGCAATACAACACTTAAATTTATGTCCAAACATGATTTAATATCTTACAAGCATGA
>JANKYF010000004.1:25811255-25823457 GCA_029829435.1 Erythroxylum hondense | reverse complement strand
CCATTATCACCGTTTCCTCTGTAATTGGATAAATAGTGTGCGGATGACTGGTCATCTTTGAAGGGTATGGCTTTGTGGCAGCATACCGCAAGGCTTCATAGAAATTCCTTTCTTCTTCATTCAGTAGATGCCATATCTCACTATTTATAGGAATAGGTTGTAAGTAAGTCTTTACTAACCTCCTCGAAGTATCCCTGATGACAATTGAAGTACTCCTCTTAGTCACAGGCTCAACTACTTCAATCAATCTGGTTTCCAATTCGTCTTTCCTAAGAAATTCAGAATAGTTGAATGGAACCAAACTGAGTTCTTCAGATTCCTCCTGTTGGACCTGCACTAAATTGAGTTCTGTTGTTGCCTTGTGTTCAACAATGATAGGAGTAGTCTGAACCAAGCTAAGCTCCACTGGCTCTTTCCGTTGAACAATGATAGGAGTAGTCTAAACCTGGCTAAGTTCCACCAGCTCCTGCTGTAACATCCCATCACCGATGGGAAGGGTATATTGGTAAATTGGGATGGCCCAGTAGGTCACATTGCATATTTTGATTGTTCATACATTTGGCCTCTAATTTTAGAGGAATGAGTCATTCTGCACATGCACATATAGGTACATGCATTCATGACATTCCCGGCATTTGTTTGCGTCTATGATGTGATTTGGGAATTTCTGAGGTAATTGTGTTTGAAAATGGGAATTTGGAATGTTCTAGGAATGATTTCAGTTGATTGACTATATAGTACCGAAATAATTGTCAAATGATAATGGGAAATCTAGACTTATGAGTGTAGAAATTAATATGTCGTGCGATTGAAATTTGGAGACGAATTGGCCTAGAAATAAATTGTGAAAAGAGAGAAAGAGATTTAAATGAATTATAAGGAAAAACGACAAGTGACAAGTACATAGATTTGACTGTTTGAGTAACCCCAATGCCCTAGATTTTCGACCTTTTCCTTTGGCAAACACAGAAATCACTTGGATAATTTGGCTCCTCCATTCTAGGGCATGTTGTTTTCCTCCATCGTTTGATTCTCCTCCTTACATGATTCTTGCTTGTCCAATTTCTTGCTTGCTTCTTCTTCCTTGGGCAAAGCCAAGCTTAAACCCTAAAGATGTTAAAGTTTGGTGTGGTTTGGTAGAGACCGTAGATGGAAAAGGGGTTGGAGGATTTTCGGGAGTTTGACGATTTGAAACTCGATTTGGTAAGTTAATGGCTTATATGTTATTGATTTGTTAGTTAAATGCATTAATGGGTTTAAATATGAAAGATTGGGGTAGTTATGTTTGAGTTATGGATGTTTTTGGAAGTGATTAGAGTGAGAAAACCAGTCGGAGAAGACGACCTGCGTCTCTCACGTCGCGGCGTGCCTGCGTCACAAAGCGGCGAGAAAAATAAATCGTTCTCGCCGCGGCGTGTGCAAGGGTCTTAGTCGCGGCGAGCTTCAGCATTCCACGCCGCGAAGAATTTCGTTTGTTCGCCGCGGCGAGCGTCTATTGCTCCGCGACAAGCTTCCTTCTTGCGCCATGGCGAGTGTTCTCACGTCGCGGCGAGGTCGACGTTCCTGAACCGGTTTGATTTAGTTTTGGGGTCATAACTACTAGTGTAAACCTCCAATTGAGGTGATCCTTGATTCATTAGAAACTAGAGAAAGAGGTCTACAATTGATGTGAAGAATGAAAGTTTGAATTTGAATTAGTAGAATCTCAATTATTGAAAGAAAGTTGAGTAAAGTTCCTATTGCAACCTAAGGATAGTTTCTTGATAATTGGGGTAAAATTTGTGAGATTTCTGAATTAATTCAATGTTGTTGGAGTTTTCAAAGGGTGAATTTGAGCAAGCAAATAGTAATTTGGCTTTAAGGTCTTTCCTGAGAATTTAAGTGTATTGTCTAATTGAGATAGTGTTATAGTATGAAGAAAAAAAATGGTTTCGAGGCAAAAGATAGTGAATTTGGGATATTGCGCCGGGAAGGTCTTGAACATACATCGTACATCTTTCATGTGCATCATTGAACAATTTGATTATGCATTTAATAATGGGGAATTGTTTTGATTGTATAGAGGCGTCGTTGGAACGTCATTCCACAGAATTTGCTGGGACTTCCAGACTATAGCTCGGAAGTACAGGTGAGTATCCTAGTTGGTTCCTCAATCTTTGTGTGTTAAATTATGTACTTATGCCATGTGGACGAAATGGAGGGTTATGTGCTTGAATGTGATTGGTTTCGAACCATGGGTGTTCGAAGTATCGGTAACTTGCAATTATTTTTCAGGAATTGAAGAGTACCCCGTTAGACAAACGGGAGTATGTCTACTGCATGCCAGTCGGAGATTAAGGTCGGGATCAGTTCGCGTCTGTATTAGGGTTATTCTATTTATATGTAGATTTGTATTTCCGAAATTTCCGTAATTTAGTACTTTTTATTTCAGTGGGTCCCAATTGGCTAATGCCATATTTGTAATATGATTTCTGAAAGTGTTCAATATTGTTGCGGGCCTTTTTATGACTGGAATTGTGATATGATTGAAAATGATTTTGAACTATAGTGGACCCAATTGTTCATTGAATTCCGCGCTTGCGATGATTTCAAAAATGTTTAAAAATGTCTTTCTGCGTTCTGGACTGTAATTGAGTGTTCTAGCATACTACCCTCGTGAGGCATGGGCTCGGATATCACCTATGATATCGAATTTGGGTCTTGCGAGGGTGGGATGCTACAATTTTAATCCACTTTTCTAACATCCAGAGCATAAATGTTCGGATGCTGACGAATTTGACATGCAAGCCAAACAAAACCAGAAAACTGGTGGAAAGGTTTTCCTGATAAGTGTCACCTTTTGCTCATAGTTGATCATTTCCAACAAAATATCATAATTTAGCCAGCCAAACACGTAAGAAATTGTAACGTAGTGCTACACTTCCGAAATTGGAGGACGTTTTCCTTTTCTCTGAAACTTTTACATAATCAATCAGTTTCTGTTGCAGGTAATGGTGAACCGACCACATAACTCTCTGCTCCATAAGTTACTGCCTAATTAATTTGCTAAAGGTTCACAAATGCGTAATAATACCTCCTGCTTGCTTCCCTGTGGTTAAAGAGAATATATTTGAGAGGGTCGACGAGTTTGGCGGGTCAAGTAGGTTACTATCAGAAGAGTTAATCCATAACAAAAGTATTGAAAGAGAAGGCAATTCTAGACATTATGCGTGAAAATGTGGTCATGAGCACAAGAAAGCTGCGTCCTTTTCTATAGCAATTGTCACTCTTAGGTCAGACCAATTATTTTTCTTTCTTATTTTTCACAAAAAATATCTTTTTTCTTTCTTCCTGTTAATTATCTTTTATATCTCACATTTATCTTCCTTGTTCTTTTTCTCCGTATTTTGTACTCTGTTCTATTTGGGTCTTCCTATTGTGGTTGATATTATAGTCCACCGTTATTAATAATTCATTCTTTCAAGGTTTTTAAATTCTGGGTAGGCGTCTCTTTCCTCCGTTTTATTTTCTTTCTGATTATCTGAGTTTTTTTTTTCATAAAAAGATTTGGTTCAATTACTGGATGCTTTTTGATGACTTGTGAAACTTGTGGAAAAGTGAATGTTGTCTCACTTTGGCTGTGATATATCTTTGATTCTGTTTTTTTGTCCGGTGTGTGGTTTGATAGCGTTAGTCTAAAGAACTGGATCGATGTAGAATGATGTCAGATGCTTTCAATATGTTGCCTTTGCTTTGCAAATCCAGCAATGGTCTGATGGGCAATCCTATGTCGTTCAAAACTCTTTGGTGAGAATTGCCTTGATTTAGCGAATTTAATATTCATGATTCTGTTAATCTTCAGTCATTACGTGCTCTAAATCTCTATCAAAGTTTGAAAGTTTCTATACTTATTAAGCTTCAGGTGCTGATGATATTAGGATTCTTGATCTGTGAACCCCATGTAAAGATTATATGGGGTTTCGGCCTTAAATGATATGAGTTTCTTATTTCTCCAATCTGAACCAGGAGTAAACTGTGAATTCCCTTGCGGACTTTCTTTTCTGTTCTTACGTTGGCACAACACGAAATGTACTTTTGAATCTTATTATCCCTTTTTTGTCTTCTGATGACTCCGTTCTCAGATTTCATTTGATGAGAGTATTGAATGATGAAGTTAAGAAAGGGCGATGTGGTGGAGGTTTTAAGAAGAGAGCATGACCCTTGTAGCTCCTGGTTTCTTGGCAGTATAATTGAAGTGGATAAGAATTATTATGTTGTGAGATATGACATATCTGCAGACCGTGACCAAGAGCGGTTTGTAGAGAAGGTGCAAAAGCAGGATGTTAGGCCTCAGCCTCCTTGTAGAAAGAGAAAGAAATGGATTGTTGGTGATGTAGTTGAGGTGTTTGATTCTCAGTGTTGGAGGGCAGGGAAAATCACTAAGGTGTGGAACAAGGAAAATTTCTGCGTAAGATTGTTTGGCCCAGGCTCAGTTCAAGTTATGGAATTTCATGAATCAAATCTGAGGATAAGGCAAGCTTGGCATGAGAACAAGTGGTTTGTCATAGGGAAGGTATGGTGATCGTTTACTTGCGCTTGATCCTTTCTTCATTTCTGCTTGTTAAAAAGCTCTTATAGGATTATCTTTCCTTTGATTTGTATTCCTAAATGCTACGAGTTTGGATATTACTTTTCCTCTTAGTCATGCCGTTGACAATTTGAGATCCCAGATAGAAAGCTCATAACAATTTATGTTGTTACACAGTAATCTCCGTACCATGGATGTGAGAACTTGATATCATCTGTTCACTATTTTTACGAGCTCAGAGATGATGACGATGGTTGAGCAATTGTTTCTAATATGTAATTTCTGTAATTGCAGAAAAATGATGGATTTATCAAGAGTTTTACTCGGTTCAAATTGAAACGCACCGGTAATTCGGTTCGGAAGGATGCTTTACAAGCAACCCGCATAGATTCATGCCTGAGTAAGGGAGGTGGGTTAAGAAACCAGAAGGTAGATGACTTTGGTTTTTTTCCAGTTGTACCAGTGACCAACAAATTGGAAGAACAGTCTTTTGTCATAAAAGCTGATAAGGTAAAAGCAAGTTATCAAAGGTTCTATGCTTCTTCTAGGGCTATTTCCAGCGAAGGTAGCAACCAATGCTCTGTTGGTAGCTCTAGTTCCGATGGCCTTGCTAATCCTCCCAGCTATAATTGTTGCAAGTCATTGGACAATGTTTTTGGTAACTCGGATGCTGAATCATCGTTCCCTTCCTTGTCTATCAACAAACGTGTAACTCCTTTTTCTGAACAAAATCTAGAAGCCCATATCCATGAACTAGAGTTTCATGCTTATAGATCAACTATCCGGGCTCTCTATGCATCAGGTCCTTTAACTTGGGAGCAAGAGTCACTGTTGACAAATCTTCGCCTATCCCTACACATTTCAGATGAGGAGCATCTAAATCAGCTGAGACATCTTTTGTCCTCTCAAGTTCTGTAGTCTACTTTATAGGACCACTGTGCTTCAAATTTTAACATGCTTTTACTCTTCTTTCTGTATAGTCATGTAAATCGGTTAAAAGAATAGTGTTGTTTTGTTGGGCGGGGTGGGATCGTTTAACCTCATGTACAAGTTGGAATGTAATTATCTTTTAGCTGTTTGAGCGCAAGTTACTTGCAAGTTCTAAAGTTGGATACTTGTCTCATGGACCGAGATGAGTTTAAGGTGTGCCCTAGTCTCTTAATGACAGGAATCACACATCCAAGCAAATTCTGCATCCCAGGAATAACTTTGGTGTGGGGCGAGTTATAATCAGTTTTCACATAAAATATATTCCCTGCATCATTGTTCAAGGATACAAAATGTTTGTAACAGCTTGTCAATCGCTGGTTGTTGCCTTGTCTAAGTTTTTTGTGAAGTGTTTTCTTCTTCCCAGTATTTTATTGGACGTCTTGTTCTGGCCAAAAAGCGTAGGAACTGAATTTCTATAAATATTCACCACATCCACATGGAACTGCAGAGAACTACGTTACTTTTCATGAAACAATTCATTCTACTACATGAAGAGCTTTTCTGTTTCATTCTGTGAAGCATGCTGTGTGGATGTCATCAACAAAATGAAAAAGAAGGGCGGCAGGGGCAGGGGCAGGGCACACCCTTATAAATGCTCCATTACCAACAATTAACACATCTGAGAACAAATGATTTAAGAAGTTGACTAACTTCTTTTAGCTTGCTGCGGATTTCTCTGCCTTGTTTCACTTGAGCAAACGGTGGAGTTAAAAGGGTATCCAAAGCAGGAAATTTTAATGTCACTGATCTTTTACTAAGATACGAATGCGTGGTAACATTCGTCAGTTCTACCAATGAAACGAATGTTAGATTGCTTCAAATCAGAGTATAAAACATTGGCAACCTCGAGCTTCCTGGGGTCCTTCAAACCATCGATCCCATAATGGGTTTACTGGGCCATTTGTTCTGTGTGAGGCAGATATCGAGCTAGCTACTGATTATCATAGATAAAAATTATATGGAAACAAGAACAAGAAGTATGTGTGCGTGTCGTACAACTTACGTGGATAGGAGTGGATCAGGTATTGTACCAACATCATGTAATAGCCTGAAGAACAATAAATGACCTTTTAGTCTCCATTAAGTTCTTACCACAATATCAGTTCATTCACACTTACTCTTCACACAAGGTTGATAAGTTATCTGTTTTCTCGAGCTCCTCCAACTCTTCCTGAATGAAATTTAGAAAACAAAAGAATGACTTAAATCCAGGACGTCTATCAGCATTTAAATGACCAAGAATTGAATGAACACTACAATGATGGCTGTGAAACCTTAAAAGGAAATACGAGATTAAGATACTGGTTAGGAGCAGTGATCTTACAAAAATATACACTCTAAATCACCTATTATTCCGAATAAATCACACTCAAAATGATTACTAAGATCGCTTACCTTCTTACCAAAACGAACCAAGCATCTAAGTATTCCTCCTGCTCTAATACGTGGAGGTATTTAGGGAATCCCCATGAACCATTTGCCACCACCACTTAAATGACATGAATTCAGAGTATTTAATATTACAAAAGAAGCCTGCTCCTAGAATATGCAAAACAATCTCTTCAAGTAATATCATGTAACCGACATCTGCACTGTGAGGCAGGATTTGAGATATACAAGGAATTCATCAAAGTGGAAAAGGGTGAACAAGTCATGTAATCCTCAAGAAAGCAACTGAAGCATCAAGGTCATCTGCGCAAAAATTACTTGAACATACTAGGTCCGTTCGACCAATGTGACAAACATCTCACTGTCACAGTTCATTTTAATACTAGAAGATAGGGTAATTCCACACCAACGAAATTGATATCTGAATCATGTGAAAAGATACAAAGATTAGAAGCAAGACAATACTTGCATTCTTCAGCTTTTATTTTTACCGAAAAGAAACCAAATTCGTGGTCCTCTCACAACCAACTAGCTAGGCCAGGTGCACAACTGATCCGTTACTTCTCTCTTCCCTAAGAAATCAAGTCACACAATCTTAGATCGACCATCTATAATGAATGGGGAAACATACTGATTAGAATCCAAAAGTGTCCCACTTTCCTCTCTCTTTTACTCATCACCTAGAGTGATTCAGCTGGTGTTAAAAACTAAGTTCTTGCTTGGAAACTTGAAAAATAAAATGCACAAGAATTGCCTGGGGATCCAGCTTTAACCAATCCACATACCAGAGAACAAACTAAAAAGTAGGGAAAAAAAAGTGTTGAAGAGTAAACGCACCTCCAAGAACTTGATCTCTTGCTCCACGCGCTTCAACTCAGCAAGAATCCGATGCCTCCCTCTCTTGTCAGCCCCTCCACAAGCACCGTTCCCACCAACAACGCTCTGCTCGTCCACCGAAGACGACGTTTCGGATTCCATTCCGCCCACAACTACAACAACTAAAGCTCCCTCTTCGCAGTCATTCCTAAAAACGACACCGACACCGACCCCGGCCCTTCCCTTCTTCAACTGTAGAAAAGCTATGAAGATCTATAAGGTTGTTAACAAAGAAGTTGGTTAGAAGGCTCTGAACTTGCTCTTCAACAAGGAAAATGCTATTTGTTATCCTTCTCCTACAGGTTGGCTTCCCTCTTTTGAAAAGCTCGTCCCCTTTTTGTTCACCAAAAGGAATAAAAATAGAGAAAAGGCGTCAGTTCTACTGTTCCCTGAGAAGGAGTGAAAGAAATTAGTTTTTCATAATAATAGTTTCTCTCCCAGTAGCTTTTGGAATTTGTTGTCCAAATGCGGGTTGTTTTCTACACCAACGCCACTCTACTTAATATGCCTTTCGATTATTCATCAAAAATGTGGGTTGTCGACGTCAAAGTTATGCAATTGGATGACGTTTTCTGATTGGAACCTCCATCACCCACCACCTTAGCCTCCTTGGGTCCATTAGGAACTGATAATAGATAGTAATGTCTTGGCATTGTTCTTGTTTTCTTTTCATTATTAATAACGGTGTTTATGCACGTCGGTCTTTGAAATTTCAAAGATTTCGGCATTTAAGAGCCGGACAAGACAAGATTCAAGGACATGGGACTTTATGCAAGTTCTAATCTTTTATCTGTATCTTCACCATAACTTAGATTTATCAGTCCCAAATACCGTCTTACTAAACATCACAAATGAAATTTGATAATTTATATCATACAAATTAATGGTTTTAATTGATTTTATTGAATTGTCTGCCACTGGCCACCACCAAAGGCAAAGATGCCTTTTCTATCCTCCCCACTGGGCAGCTGGATATTCCATTGCTGTCTTTTTTCTGTTCACCTTGTACACTCTTTCCCCATGTCACCAAGTCATTTCTGGGTTCTGATATAGCCTCAGATTAATTTTGTTTTCTGAACAAAAACAGCAAAGATTCTATTTCACAGAGCAGCCACAGTACCCTTAACCTCTCAAGTACGGCAGGCCTGGAACTTGGAGCTTGGCAGTTGGAACTCCTAGGACTATCCCTTGACCTTTCTCATACGCCATTTTACCTAAAGAGAAGCCCTAACTGGATAAGATGGAGATGGAATTCGCAACATACTCCTTGAAACAAGTTCGTGGTTCTAATAATAAAGGATTCTTCATGACCTTGTGACTCGATAAAAGATGGGAGGAATTGGTTATTTAAGGGTGATCAATTCCTTCAGTGCAGTTTTGGCTATATGTCAAATTCCTTAGCATATTACAGTGTGGCATTGGCTTGGAATATTGAATGGATTGGAAACTAGTGCGTAAGTGTGTTGCTAAGCAATTCGTCAGAGCTGGATGTGATTTGGTACTGGCACAAGAAGATCAGCAGGTAATTGTGCATCTTAGAAATTCAATTCGACTACATATGCTTCAATCAGCCAATCAGTGATTGGACATGACCGGTAAAAATCAAGTTATTGCAGTACATCAAGCCCATATTCCAGAGTCCAGCAATAGCATAAAAACAATTCACGGACTGGCATAGATATTCAAGCCCGGCATCATCTTTACCCGTAAAACTCTCATGTCATTAATCAAACTTAAATCATCTCAACGTGGCCTGCACTAGCATCTTTTCTTGCAGGCTGAGGAAACTCTTCAGCGCCGTAGAAAGAGTTGAGCTTGGACTCGAATTTTTCCCCATCTCCCCACAAAGCATAGGCTTCTTCACCATGAATGGCATCGTCCCCAGTTTGGAGTTCATCGTCGGGCAGTCTCAGTGGGACTACCAGCTTGATCAAGTTGCATATGATTGATGTGGAGATAATGTTAACTCCGACTACAAAGACGAATCCTAGCAACTGGATGCCCATTTGCTTGAACCCATCAGCAGCTCTGCCCATTTCTAGGCCATAAGCGAGTCCAATGTAGTGCTGCCATTCAGGTACTAAGTAGAAGAGTCGGCTAAGCTTAGGCTCTGCGAAGAAGCCGGTGAGAAGGCCTCCCAAAGTTCCCGCAATAGCATGAGTATGGAAAACTGCCATGGTGTCATCAACCTGCTTAAGCAGCCATATTCTCTTGTGGAGGATCATCATTGTGTACCATGGGATGCTACCAGATACTATTCCCATCCAAATTGCTGCCCATCCTTGGACAACTCCTGCGTTTCATGCTTAATATGAAATGAAATTGAAGAATATCAATTAACTGAGACAAGATGGTCGGTTACTTACCTGCAGCCGGGGTAATACAAACAAGACCAGTGATCATGCCTTGTGTAGCTCCAATGACGGAAGGCTTTCCGAAGAAAATGATGTCAAGGAGAAGCCACACAAGCAAGCTTGTAGCAGTGCAAACATGGGTATTAAGCACCGCAAGAGATGCATCAATACTGACTGAGTATGGATCTCCACCATTGAATCCGGTCCACCCCATCCATAGTAGACCCGCACCTGCCAACATCAGAAGTATGTTGTTTGGTGGGAACCGTTCTCTGTCCTTACTTGCCCTTGGTCCCACCTGTGCCAATCATATCGCCATTAGCTTCAGCTATTGAATAAACAACCATAATAATAGTTGGTTAAGTATTAGGTTTATTAGTTTGTTAGTTTTAGTCACCCAATAAGCAGCGGTGAAACCAGCGACACCAGCAGAGAGGTGAATGACATAGCCACCAGAGTAATCTATAATCCCTTGCTTAGACAACCATCCATGTGGACACCAAATACTGAAAGCAACGATTGTGTAGGAGAAGGTAAGCCAAAGTGGCACAAACAACATCCATGCATGAAAATTCATTCTCCCAAGCAACCCTCCAGCGATCAGAATCAACGCAATGGCAGCGAACATCCCCTGAAAGTAAATCATGGTCGCATTGGGGAAATACCCTAAAAAGGCTTTTGAAAGAAGAAACCTCTCGTCCAAGGCTACATTAGGTTTGCCCAGGAATGGCACCAATGTGTTCCCAAACGACATTTGATAACCCCACCCAACCCAGCACACTAGCACTGCTGCAAAGGCATATAAGGCCATGAACGCCGAGTTCACTGCCCATTTCTTCTTCACAATGCTACCGTAAAGGATCACAAGCCCTGGCACGCTCTGTAGCCCCACTAGAGTGGCTGCTGTGAGCTGCCACGCATTGTCACCTTTGTTTAGCCAATCCGGAGTTGCATCATCGAGTGCTAGGTTCGATGGCAGAGACATATTTGGGCAAATTGTTTAGCTCGACCCACTCGAACTACACACGAAGACTGTGGACAGGTAATGCAAGATATCTGCTGCTCAGATGTATATATAGGAAGCGAAGTAGTTTTTGAAACCACGCTGTCAGGTGTCTGGACGATGCTAATTTGTTGGAAAGCAAAATGTTTGTGAGACTAAAGTAATAATACCATAATTATGAAGATGATTTATGTAGCAGATGTCTTTTTATTCGTCAACGTAGAATCCTAAGCAGACAACTTTGATCAGTGTAATTCTCGCCTCTGACATGCTTGGAGGATATAAGGTGCCGTCAGATTGATGCTTCCAAAGGCAAAGCAAATTAAGAAAGCAGAAAACTAAATGTCATAATCTGAATCTGTATTGCCAATTACTATGTTTGTAACAAGAAAGTTTGATCTCCCTTTCAAACTACAATTGTGGCTTCACCTATTCGGACTGTTTACAATAAGGAAATTTGGGGTTTGGAAATTGTCTCTTAATGTTAACAAATAACATAAAAAAGAAGATAAGAATAGAAGAAGTTTTTAATGATTTGAATAGTTATGACGACGACTATATTAAATTAAGTTTTCAACAATGTATTTACATGTGAACGTACTCCAATTGATAAGATTTTATTTAAATAGTCCCTTTATCGAGTTTAAATTATTCTAAACTATGAATTATAGTGGGCTTTAGAAATTTTCAAAGTCTAAAATTAACTAAAAATGGGTTTAGACAAGGCTGATTATCATGTCCTAAACTGCATATTTCATTATCTTTCTTTAGAACATGTGCATGCTTGTGTCTTCAAGCAATAAATCCTCCTCGATTTTTCACACTAAGACTAATGTTATGAATACCATATCGGGGTCGGTACCGGATTGAGCTTTAGAACGGAACAGTACCGGTATCGGTCGGTACCGGGTACCGTTTCGGAGAATTTTTTAAATTTACAAAATAATCCCTAAAATTTTTAAAAATTGCAAAATAGTCCATATTGATATATTATACAGTTGTACTTTATATTTTACTAGTTTA
>JANKYF010000004.1:25750661-25761314 GCA_029829435.1 Erythroxylum hondense | reverse complement strand
TTAACCTCTTAATTGAAATTAATTCGCCACTCGATAGACAGCAATCACGGATTAACTAATCTATTCGGCAATTTATCGTCGAGTCAATTAATTAACTGGCCTCATTAATCAACAAACTCAACAATAATTAATCGATTAAGCGCAGAGATTAAATAAACATAAGAAATTCACGAAAACAATTAAACCACGAGAGTCTCACGAATTACATGCATCAAACGTAAAGTACCCTGACTAGATTAAAAACTAACCACAAATAATACTAGTCTCTATCTAATAAAACTGAAATTAACAAATTAAAAACGGAATTAAATCTTCCCTAAAGTGCTGCTGCCCACTGTCGGACGTTCTTCCTTTTTATTCTCCAAGTGCTGTCGCCGTCGTCCACCTATCTCAAGCTCTCCAGCTCTCCTCACAGGTGCCGCAATCTCTGACTTTTGGATTCCTCTCCAGCTGCCGTCGACGTCCCTCCTCTGGTTTCTTCCTTGCCGCAAACGTTGACTTGTGATCCAAAGAAAATAAAATCCCCAGTTGCGAAACTCCCTGCTCTAATCTCCTTGCCGGCGCACTTCCCTCCTCTCTTGTTGAGTAGGTAATTTATTGCTTGAGCTTGTGTCTACTGTAGCTGGATTAGACAAATAAGGGTCTTGTCAAATGTAAATCCCTTGCTCCTCTCCTCCATGTCTCCACGTGATTTATGGGTCCATTCAAAACCCTCTCCAGCTGTAAACGCACCAGCTTATGCGTTTTTCTCTTGTAGCTTCTTATTACTCTACTGTACAATGATGGGACAAATAAGGGTCTCAATCAAGTTAAAACCTTTTGCTCCTTGCGTGCTTGTGCTCCAGCTATCTGCGTTTCCAATTTGCTTTCTGCGTTTTGCATTAAACGCCTTCGTTTCTTGTGTCAATCTTGGCTGCCTTCACGTGTTGCCTTCCCAGCTGATTTCACGTGTCCCATGCGTTGTGTCTAGCGTCCTTGATTTTATTCCTGCTGCTCCTCTAAGCTTGGTCCACTCTTTTGCCTCTTGCAAAAACGAAGCTGTGCGTGTTGCGCTGCTCTCCTTCAGTTTCTACTTGTTTTATTGCTTCAGTCTACTATTCCTTGATTAGACCATTAAAGGTCTCAATCAATTAAAACATGTTGCTCCTCTCTTCTCTTGTGCCTGACTAAAACGACGCCTCCTTCCTGCTTTGCTTGCAACGTGGAACGTGCCTCTTGTTTTATTCTTGTCTTGCTGTCCGTGTTGCGCTGCTCCCAGCTGTCTTGACAATTAAATTGCCACTCTTCAAACCCTGATGCTTGTGTGTGATGTCTCTTGTGCCAATGTTGCGTAATTTTTCCAATAAACAGCACTGCTATCCCTTTATAAGCTCCAAGCTGCCGCAATCTTCTAGGTCATTAAATGATGTGGGCCTCCTGTGACAATTAAAAATCAAGTTCTCGGCTCCTGTGCTTCATGTATGCGGCCCACTCTTCTTTGACAATTCAAGACCAGGACCAGCCCACTCTCCTATGTATTTATCCCTCCATGCGCTAATATCATGCTGGCCAATTTGCGTCATTTTCTCTTAGTCTCCCATGCTCTCTGCCGTCAACTTCTAGCATCCTCTCTAGGCTTTTAATGAAGTGGGCCATCTGTCTTTTTAATTTGCAACTCTTTTATTCCAAGTTGCCGTAAACCTCCTTTGTATGTTTAATTGATGCCCACTTAATTTGCTTATTCAGGTCCTCACTCTTCTTTGTGACTGTACCTAATCAATTGGAAGTCCCAAATTAGCCAATTTCACTCTAAATTACGTCACTTTGTATGTTGTCACCTAGAACATGTAAAGACACAAATTACCATAAAAACACAAGTAAAGCATCACAAAGGTCTACCAAAAGAACATAAAACACAAATAATTAATATGACAAAATGCAAGTTATCATCGACCAGTAGGTATATTGTTTGACCAATATAGTATACTGCCTTATCGGTACAACAATAAATGTTACAAAAAACACACAATACATCAAATTTATTAATTTTAACTTATATTGGTCAACCACTAACCAATATAGGTTGACCAATCACCCCAAAAACATGATTTTAACGACTTCAAATGTTCAAACTCAATTTGTTCACTACAATTATGATTTAACATTTTCAAAATTTTTCCTAGAGTTTATTTGAAAGATCAAGAGGCTTTTTTTATTAAAATTAAAAGCTTCAAAGCCTCTTAATGAATGTAAAGACTTATGCAATAAAGTGAAATAAAATGTTTATACATAGTGAGCCTTTTAGAATATTAAACGATTAAATGAGATTACAGTTAACATTAAAAACTAAAGAATGACCTTAATAAGCCTTGATCTTCTTTTGTTTTTGGTTGGATCTTTATTTCGATGATTGTAAACTTTAACATCTCTTTATTAAATTCATAAGTTATCTTCTTGTGTTTATGACTTTATTTTGTTCTTATATTGCTTTTCATCAAAAAAATAAACTCATTAGTAGTTATGCTTTTTTATCATGAAAACATCAATTGGAACTTCTATTAGTACAACATAAGATAGTTTGCAATAGTACATTTTCTTAGAAGTCTAAGACATACAACCTAATAAAATGGAGGAGTAGTACATGATGATACTAAAATACATGAAACCATCTCTAATAGGAACACAATTCAATATTATATGATCCAAAAGCAAAGAAAACTAATTTAAGATCAAATTGAATGTTCTCAAAATCTTGCAATAATATGTTTACTTAGATGGATTACCAAATGTAGATCCCAACACTCATATAGCCAACCTTTCAGATATTTGTGACACCATTAATATTAAAAGAGCTACCAGAGATACAATAAGATCAAGTTGTTTTCATTTTTTTTGAAGGATCAAGCTAAGTAATGGTTGAAGATATTACCTATAGCCTCAATTATAACATGGAAGAACCTAGTGAAAAAATTCTTAGCCAAATAATTTTCACCAATAAAGACAAGTTAAGGAATGATATCTCTACCTACCCATAGTTTGATAAAACATTATATGAAATGTGGAAGATATATAAAGATCCATTAGAAATTTAATACATCATAACCTACCAATATGAATGCAAATTTAGACGTTTTTATAATATTCTAATATATTCCTTAAAGTAGATAACTGATTGATAGGTGCTTAATTGATTATGATATCATTCCATAACACTTAGTGATTATTGACATGAAAATGCTTAAAATACTGACTTGAATTCATATATGATTTTAGGTACAATTTGGAAGCAAAGAAATTAAAATGGGTCGAAAGCAGGACAATTGGACTATTTTTTAAAGGATAATACTCACATGTCTTCGTGGAGTAAGAAGAAGAAATGAAAATACTAAGAAAGGAGATATATGTTGAAAATACAAAGAAGATGATGGCATGAGATGGGACAACCCTATGCATGTGAATTGAATAATGACACCCTATGCACGTGAATTTAATGATGACCAATACGGTACTGTTTAAGCCAACAGCTGGAAGAGAAGCAAAACGACAGTGAAGCTTGAAGAAGATGCACAACAAGAAGCAAGCAAAAACGATAAGACTCCGAAAGCAACTAATGCACTGTCACTGATGTAGCAATTGGTGGAATACTTAATAATAAGACTTCGAAAGCAACTAATGCAGCAGTTGGTGTATTACTTAATAATAAGACGTTAGAAGCTACCTTTGAACTTATTGAAGAGATGATCATGAACAATTATTAGAGGCAGTCAAAAAAGGCAAGAACTAATAAGCTAGTAGACTTGCATAATACGAATTTATAATCATATTAACAACTTAAGTGGAGGCCCTAATGAGAAAGCTTTATAGCTTATGTACATAGGCAAATTCAACTTAAGTGATGAGTTATAAGTTCACCTTTATCTAGATATCAACAACCTTAATAGAAAGAGAACCTTTACGTATAAAGCTTGATATTGAAATTAAAAAGCTCAATTTTATAATTAGGAGGTTTCAATTTGAAACCTTGAAACATAAATTGGTCAATTGACAAAGTTCGTAGTTGAAAAACCTTAAGGGACATTGCCTAGTGAAATAATGTCTAATATTAGGAAACGTGTGAATGCAATCATCATAAAGAGTAAAGAAGATCTAATTGATAATATGGATAAGGAAGAGACAAAGGAGAATGTTGCTAAGAAAGAAGTGTTAGAGATCATACTAAATAAAGATGATACCAGTACCATTTAAAATATTTTAAATGCTAAAATATTCAAATAATTTTATTATTTTTATAATATTAGTGATCTTTTTATAAATAAGACTTATGGAATAACATTAATCTACTGTATCATACCATAATTAAGAAATTAGGGATAGGATAACCAAAACCCACTAGGATGTGAATGTAATGAGTGTCTAAACCAATTAGACATCTTAGATTTGTTAAAAAAAATATTTTGATTGAGGTTGATAGGTTTACTTTACTAATTAATTTTTACATCTTTTACATGGAAAAGGACAATGAAGAATCTTTAATCTTAGGTAGGTCTTTCCTTGGTACATTTAGAGTAATCATAAGTACTAAGGAAGGTGAGTTAATAAGTAGGTTTGGAGAAGGAGTTCTACTAGTAGGTTTGAAGGAGTTCTGCTCTTGATCTCAGAAGAAAATAATTAGCTTATGGTTAATAACAAGTCATGACAAGCTAACCACTTTAATATTTTGTTAAAAGTAATCATGCAAGAAGCTAAAGTGCTAATGAAGAGAAGGAAAAGGGTCAGAGAATGAAAGAAACCAAAAAGAGAGGAGTAGAACCTATTCTTGACACTTTCAATAATCAAGAAGAAGGGAGTAATAAGTACACTTCCCACTAATTAATAAAGTTTAAAAAGAAAGTCTAATTAAAATTTTTTAAAAAGTATTTATTAAGAGGTAACTAAACTTATCTTTTAAGCATTTGAATTTGAATTTGAATATGAAATTATTTTCAATGATAAACATTTAAATTAGATTTTTTACAATAATTTTTCTCCATACTTTTGTAGGTTTATACTTCTTTATGGTCGTTTTATATTTCTATGATTTTGGTTTTGTAATTATGAAGCAAGGGAAGACAAGTATATCTTAAAGGAGCAAAATAAAAGAGTAATTGTGTTGAAAAATTTACGAACATGGCAAAGAAAAATGCTAAAACTAGGTATATGATGAATCTAAATGATAAACTCACACTTGAATATGCTTTGCCTTCGATCATGTTTATATATGGCGTTAGAAATTTTTGTATGGAAAGATCCACAATTTGGGATATGCCCATATCACATAATATGTTTAAATATAAAATTTTAAAAAATCATCTAGAGAGATCCATGAACTGAGATATGTTTATGTCTCAAAACGTGTCTATACATGAATTTTATATAAGTAAATCCATAACTTAATATAGGAACTAATAAATTCAAACTTAAAAAATTATGATTGCCTAGTTTTTTCACATAACTTTCAACTCTCCCTTAAATTTTTTTAAATCATCTCAAAAACACTGCTCAAATCACTCTCAAAGCAAAATTCAATTCAATTTTGACACTGCGATCTATATTCTAACAATATTTATCCACTCTTCTTCTACAAATTTTGTTTTTTGGTAAGTTACAAAACCATTCGTTAGTCTTTTATGAATTTCATTTTTTGAGTGTTTTTAACGCCAAATATCCTTTGAAAACTACAAATCAAGAAAGAACATAATGTCTATGCCATCTTCAAGTAAAAGTAAGGTTCAAGTAACATACAGAGAGTTAAGTTCCCAATAACCACATATTGCCACAACTTATTAACACCCGTTTCTAGTATTCCTTTACCTAATATACACTCAAAATCATGAAATATTAATTCCTAATATTTTGAAATAAATAGGATTTTAGATTAGTTAATATTGGAGTTAAAAGAATTAGTAGAAGAAGTTCAAATGTATATAGAAAGTAAGAGTTAGGCTATGTTTTTTGAAGTGAGAAAGTATAAGTATACTTATAGGGGATTAAAGTTAGAATTTTTGACTATTTTTGAGGTAACTAGAAACACAGGTTGGATAAAGAGAAGGAAATTTATTTTAAGCTTGGGAGAAGGAGAATAGAAATGTTATTCAATGATTTTAGAGTTTAATATAGGTTTTAAACACTCGAGCAAGTAGAGATGGAAGGATATAAAAACTCTTAAATAGATTTTACTACTTAGAAAATTGTGTGTACCCCTAACATATTTTGCAATTCTATTTCTAGGAGAATAATTGAATATGATCTTACTAAGACCAAGAATAGCTACATCATATTTCTAACCATTTTACATTTACATAGTGTAATAACTTATACAACCTTAAGTAGAAAAAAGAGTAACAAAATGGTTACACTACTCTTAAGGATTTATTTTACTTTTGGTGTATAGTGGGGGCATATATCATGTAACCTAAGTTATAGCTTTATTGTCTAATTAGAGAAATTTGAAAATAGGAAGAAGGGAGCTATTATAATACGTCATACTTGACCAGGTTACTGAAAAACTTAAGTGTATTTTCACTCTCCTAGGGTTGACATTATGTTTTAATATGGCTACTGTCAATCTTGTTATGATAAGATATTTGAGATAAGTTAGGAGGTCAATTTAGGATGGAGAGAGACCATCCAGGGGATGATGCCTCCATAAAAGAGGCTAAAGAGATATTTAAGAAAGCAAAATTGCGACCCAAAATGGGTGCACCCTAGAAGAGAAGTCCTTATGTAGAGGCAGTGGTATAAGAGACTAAGGATGTCAAACTGAGGCCACTACAACTTATTAAATAGTGTGCAAAAGGATCAATCCTAATAGTTGAATCAGATATAAAAGAACCAAGTTGCATATTTTAGCTATGCTAGATTTGCCATGACATCTAATCCCTTTCCACCTCGAAGCAATATTAAAAAATGCCTAAAAAATTAAGTTGTTGATTCATTGCATTTCATTTATCTTTTTTACCCCTTGTGTTTTCCAAAGTATTTTTTACATTCTAGTTATATTAATTTACCTCTCATTCAGTCTTCATTTTTTCATTATGTTTTTAGTAATCTTTTCATTTTATAGTCTTTATTTTTATTAGTACTTCTATAAGGTACCAAGAAATTTTAGATGTCTATCATATTGATATTAAACAATAAATAACTAAACTCTTAGAGAAGTTTCTTTCATCTTTTTATTTAACTGATTCTATATCCATTTTTATTGTACCTTATATCTTTCATTAAGCTTATCACTGGTCTATTAAGGATAATGTATAATTTAAATGTGGGGAGAGTCAATTTGTAATTATTTCAAGTCTATTTCTTAAGGAAATTGATCTAATTGTAATTAGCTTAACAATTGAGAATTCCAAAAAATTAAATAATAAAGAAACGTGATTAAGAGGAATCATTAGAAGTTAGATTGCATTATGAGTTAATTAGGTTAAATCAATTAATATAAGCATTGATAGCAGTTTAGTTTCAATTTAATTAACTATTATTTAGTATGATGCTTGATTTGAAAAATGGAACCCTATATAGGATTTTCATATAAATTGATTTAAATTTAAGTTTATCAAGTAGTTTAGTATTCTATTTTATAAAACAATATGTGAATAAAATAAGCATAAATAAATTCATTATGTTGAATTCAACCAAAGTAAAATGGTTGAAGTTAAGAATGGTTTTAATAGCTATTTAAAATAGTGAACTAACTAAATAATAGGAGTATTCATGATAAAGAGTTTACCTTCACATCAAAAGGTTAGGATCATATTTCAATCAAGCCTATACTGCTCCATAAAAGTAGTAAAAAAAGTAATTTAATTTAGTTTTGAAATTGGTTGTTAAGTACATACGAGAAAAAGTTTTTTTACTTATTTATATTCACTTTGTATATAGGGTTAAATTCTTTGAATTGAGTTATTTTATATTAAAGTAAATTTCAAATCAACACAAGTATTTAAAGATATAAATAGTTAATAAACAATAAAGTAAGACAGATGATGAAGACTTTTGATTACTTTAATTGATTTGTTCAACTTCTTTGGTTTGTAACTTATTTAAGTTAAGAGGGATCGAGATTAATTTGCATGAGGATAAACAAAAACTTAAGTGTAAGGATATTTGATGTGAATAGAATATACGTATAGTTTTAAATAGTATTTTTTTATTTTTATGCTTAAATTACTTTAATTTACTTGGCTAATACTATATTTTTAGGTAATTAAGAAGATATTTCATAAGGATGAGGCATATTAAGAATTAGGGAGGATCGTAAGTGAAAATATGAAGAAAATAGAATTTTTAATGACAAGGCTTATCACATAGTCATATGCTAGCTTGTGTCCATCTCAGACCATTTGAATAGCAATACTGCTAGATATTTTTATGCCCATATTGATTGTGTTTGCTTGTTGTTTAAGAGTTTTATGTTATTTTAGGTACTTATTTTGTTTCAAGTGTATTTTCAGGTCTCAATTACCGTTATGACTCAAAATTAAAAGAATTTAAGGAAAATCGAGACATAGAACGAAAAAATTAGAGTTATTTTGGAGACATATGCCCATGTGAATATGTACATGCCTACGTGAGTAATATACACATCTGTGTCCCTTGCCAATTTAAGCTCTTGTGACCATGTAAAGTCACAATTTTGAAGGGGTAAAAGAAAACCCTAGTTTTGTAATATAAAAGGCAATTATGAAGAGGAGATGAAAGAGAAGTACCTAGAGTTAAAAGCTATAACCAAAGCTAGAGTTAGAGATATGATCTTGAAGCTAGGATGACGAAAACATGAAGCTACTTCAAAAGATATAATAAGGAATGGCCTTTCATCAAGGATTTAAAGGGATTTTATTGTAGAGAAGGGGGATATGCATATCTATAAATTCTTTTCTTTTTGACACTTCTTTTGAACTTTTGATGTTTGTTTCTTTCTATAGTTAAGAACTAAGTTAGTTTAGTGCCTAAGTAGGATGAACCCTAAGTTGGTATGGATGCTATGAGTTGATTCTTTATTTAAGGCAATTTAATTGATTAATTCATTTAGATTTAATTTTATGTTTATATTTTTGAATTAATATGTTTGAGATACTAATTCAATGTTTGATTCATATGATTGAGATTGAGAAATCCTCTTGTATGAATAGATCTTTTATAACTAGAAGGAGTTATATTCAAACCTAGAGATAGGTTGACATAAATCCTCTAAATTAGGGTGAAACCTAATAGAGAAATTTATGAATAAGAGTAATGCGATCTTAGGGTTTTTAACTAGAAATAGGATTCAGTTAATCAACTATAGATTAGTTGTTAATATTATTTAGAAAGATATTAACATAAGATAGGAGTTCGTACGGTCTAATGATCAACAATTGAATTGCATGATAAAGGATCTTAGTGGGGACTCATTACCTAGGTATTTGTTATTTGAAATTGGATTAGGATTGATGTTAGATTTATTTAATTCAGTATTGAGTCTTAGTTTAGTTTAGTTTTAAATTTAATAATCTTTCTATTTGACAATTAGATAATAAAAAAGTAGCTATTACTAGTACTTGTTGTTAGACCCCGAATATTTTTTTAATGATGATTAAGCATGAATTGTTGATAATTATGTGTTTATGGTTTAGTTGATTTAATTGGGCTTGATATTGATTAATTGGAGTATAATTGAGGTTTAAGGTTTAATTAAGAAATTAGAGGATTAAAAAGAGTAAGGGCATTTTTGGGAAGTTCACTTAAGTTGAAGAGGAGTTAGGCTTATTAGGAAGGGTATTGCAGTCTTTGACCGTCCACTAGGTTTTAAAAGACCTAGATATAAATAGAAAAGGAAAAGAAAGAAAAGAAAAATAGAAAAGAAAGGAAGAGGTCGCCGTCGGTGAGGAGGAAGAGAAGAGAAAAGGGATTTGCAATTTCGCCAGTTTTGACGGATTTAGGGCTTCAATCTGTAAGTTTGCATTCCTCCTAACCTGTTTTCGTTTGGATTAAACGTTAAGATAGATCGGATTGAGAGAAATTGATGATTTAGGGTTTTCGGGTGAAAATTTGGGGAAAATCCTTAGGTTGATGATTTTAGGAAGGATTGACAACTTAGAATGGGTTAGAACTATGGAAGAAGACTGGATCTATGGCTTGGGAGTATTACATTTGAGTGTAGATCGAATCGAAGTCGAAAATCTGGAGATTTTGTGGTTCGGGAACGAAATCCCGATTCGCACGTCGCGACGTGCTCAAGAGCACGCCGCGGCGTGTGAATTTTATGCACTCCGCGCGCACGTCGTTGCACGTCGCGGTGTGCCAAGAGGACTCGCGTCGCGGTGCACGCATGCGTGCGTGCCGCGAAGTGCATGGGCGCTCGCCGCGAAGGCTTAGCCTTCGCCGCGACGAACTCCCCTTTTCCAGAAACATTCTAATTTGTTTTCCGAAGCTTTTTATTTAATCTTTCTTTGAATATTATTTGATTTGAGACTTGGTTTAATATAGGAAACCAAGCAGATCAGTTTCAATCGCAAGAGGACGGACATCAGTAGTCAGATTCTCAGGCGATTTTCGGTGGGTGATATACTTATAGTTATTGCGTGATTAGGCAATTTCTTGACTATGCATGAATATATGTTATCTGATATGCATGTGTAATAAATGTTTTTGATT
>JANKYF010000004.1:25520990-25544136 GCA_029829435.1 Erythroxylum hondense | reverse complement strand
TAAGAAAATTATGAAAAAAATAAAGTATTAAAAATCAATTTGCATTGATTCATGTTATTGAAAAGAATGAAGAAAAATGAATGGTTGTAAGAATATAAGTAGTTAGTGTAGTGCATTTATTTTTTATTAATTTATTTTGGATTGCTTTGCTAATTGTGAATATTTTTTGTTTTTCCTATTCTCTTTCTTTTATAACCACTTACCACTTTGTACCCATTACAACCCTATTGAATTCCTTTTTATTTTTTCTTGTACCATGTACTTAAGTAGTAGAGGTTAGATTATTTTCAAGCTTATGATAAGCTCACTTTTATAAGAAGATAACAAAAGTATCTCACTAAAATTTTAAATACTTATGAATGAATAATATTTTGTGAGGACCTATCAAATTAATATATTTGAACTTGATAAAAGAGATAGAATAGTGCTTCCTTTGTTTTGTTTGTATTAGTATTTACTTAGAAATATAAGAAGTACGTCAAATAAATACAATATACCTTCCCATATAACTAATCACCTCCATCACTTTGTAGGAGTAGAGATAAGATACATTTTAAACAATTGTCTAGGTGATAAATGAGAGTTTAAGGATTAAAAACACTAATATTAATGTAAAGTATATTAAAGGGTAACAAAAGGTGTTATTTGTAATGACATAACCTAAGGAATAATATGTTCAGCTAATCTATCTTAGCATGTCATATGTGAGTTTTGACAATTAAGTGAATTAGTAAACAAGTGAACATAAGTTAGATGTTAGGTATGTCTGAGCTAACATCTCTGATAAAAGAGATTTAATAATGCAACACATGAATATCATATATGCATAACTAACCAAGTGGGATAATATAAGTCATAATCTCACTTTATATTATATGACAATCATTGAAGTTATATAAACCTTAAATCTAAAATATCTTTTTTGCTCAGGTTTTAATTCCAAAAACTTGTGTTAATGATTGTTAACTTAAAATGTTGATAGAAAATCATGAATGATTTGGTGTAATGGGACATTCTAGAAAAGCTAGTTAATTTGATTCAAAGGATTAATAAATGAGTAAGATCATTATAAATTCGATTTTGCATCAAGATGCATCTAAAAGGATTTACCTTTTTATCTAAAAGGCAATACGAATACAAAGCATATTATTTGGTCTTAATCTAGAATTTGGGCATGACAAGATGGAATTCTCGTCAAATTTATGCCTGAATTTTGTCGGTGATATAACTGGGCTTTAGAAAACTTAGAAAATGAAATTCTAAGTTACCAAAATGCTTAAATGTAATGAAATGAAATCTGAAATGAAAAAATTAACTGGTTGTTATAGAAGATAGTTATAAACTACAAAAAGGGAATTTGATGTAACAAAGGTGAATTCACAATGTAAAGAAAATTGAAAAATAACCGAGTGTGTTCAAAACAAGTTGATAGTTTTCTTTAAAGATTGATTTTTCTTGTTTTGTGATTATATTGGTTTGAGAATTATTTGGCAGTTGTATTCCTCTGGTGAATTTATAGTCCTCCAATCCTTAAGCAATTTTTGTTATAACTACTAACTTTCATACATTTTAGCTAATTACTTGCCACTATTTCTTTAAATTCCACTTTTTGGACTTCTCGTAACTGCTAACTTCCATGTTTTAGACTTTTGCCTCCAACAGTTTTCTTATAACTGCTTAACTTCTAGCCCACTTGGTCATATTCTTATTAACTGCCCTCATGCTTATTATTTTTTAAAGCACATGTTAACTATATATTAACTATACGGACTTTTTGAATTCTGGAATTCTTAATTGATTCCCATGTCAATGAATTATCTAGCCAATTGACTTCCATGACTTCTAATATTTAGACTTTTCACTTTTGGGCCAAATGACCTAAATTATTTTTGCCACCATACTCCACACAAATGTTTGGAACGATATTGAAGAGCTTATAGATTTGTGAAGTTATTAATTTTTGTAGGAACAAATACCAAATCTTCAAATTTATCAACATCTTCTATTGACAATTTTTCCTCTTCAAAAACTAGCTTGATATTCCCATATCTTTTTAACTCTTTAGAATTCTTTATGATCTTCTATATTCAAAATTTAACTTCTATAACTTGCAAGGTCTCTCTGTCAAGGTCTATTCATCATGTTCCTCTTAACATCTAATAGAAGTTGTAAATCAAATTCAGTAGCATTGACAATTGCAACAGGAAAAAATTGATATTCATCTATCTGGCCTAGTTTGGTCAGCTTTAACAAACAATAGAATTCCTTTATTTATTTGATCTGAGATAATATTCTTGAATCTCCAACATGAACTTATCAAGTGACTCTATGTATTATGGTATTTGCACTAGACTTTACCTCTAATATCTTCCTTTATGGGAATTTTGTGCTTCAGCAGTAAAGTAATAAATTTTTCCTGCAATAAAAAATCAAAGATTTCCTCTATTTTGGAAGTGTTGAAGTTATACTAAATTTGAGTAGACGGAGCTTGTATTTTCCTTTTGACTTCAAGAGATTTTCGCTTTAGGGAAGGGCAAACACAAGCTCCGAGGATGTTGACTTTAGCTACTGCCAAATTATAAGAATTTGTCTCTGTGACATAAGTACCTATTGAATTCCTCTTCTGAGCCCTTCTTTCCTAAGTTCTTTGTATTTGAAGAATTTTATTGTCATTCCATAGAAATCATGAAATTTCTTGCCTTGTAATTTTTTCAGTAATTCATATTCAAACCTTTTGAGCTAACTTTACATATTTAGCTTCTAATAGTGCGACATTGACTTCTCATTTTCTTGAAATGAGTGATGAACATGTCAACATTCTCACCACTCTTCTAAATAATTTTGGAGGGCTCAATTATACTAACTTCAAGCTAAGTTCAAAAAAACTGAGTGTGAAATAATGTTTTTATTTCATCCCAAGAAAAAATAAAATTCTTAGGCAACAAAGCCTACTAGATGAAGGTTGTATATGTTAATGAATATGGGAACAATCTGAGCTAAAAATCGTTGATTGACTGAACACCTTCCCAGAAACCAAATTGAATTCAGGAATTCTATAATCACGAAGATAAGGATTCTCATGATCAATCTATTATACATGAAGTTTGTGAAATTTTGGTTGGCTAAGTTGTAATAAACTAGGCTTGTATAATTTTTGGATAACTTCTCTAATGACTTCCATATTGACTAGTAATATCATTTATGGTGGAGGAGTAATAGGATTGTCGTTTATCGCTATAATGTTACCCCCTATGACCTGTTAACTTTAGCTTGTACAACAAATCTTTGGCTACCAAGAATTTGGAGCATTACTGCCTATCGGTCATTTCCAAGATTAACATTAGGAGGCACCACAAGAACATCTTCTCTTTTATAATGAGGGACGAAAGTATCTAGAAGGCAATTGCAATCTCCAACTTCCATCGTATTAGATGCCCCCTCCCCCTGAGTCCTTTTGAGATTTGTTTTGTTAAAGTAGGAAAATTTTGTCTTGCAAACGATATTAAAACGAGAGACAATTTGTCAACCTTCTTTGTCAATATCTTGATTACATTAGTCGTTGAGGTCACATTAGATTTCAATTCTGAAATTTTGTTTGTGCAACATCTTTCTATTGCAACAATTTTGAATTCTTGCCAACAAACAAGTTAGTTGAAGGTGAGGTTGCCTTCTTTAGATTCTCGACTATCTAAGATGCAAAGCCTTTATTTCTAGATTTACTCTTCCAAGGTTGGAGGCAAAACGATTTATTTTCCATTCCATGCTCACAATATCGTAGTCCCACTAAGCATACCAAATTGTTTAGTGTTAATATAGATTCAGGTGCGTTAGGGATTCTCCTAGAATCTGAACCTAACTTCTATTAATGATATAAGCAGGTTCAAAAGACTTAGAAAATGGAATTCTAAGCTACCAAAATGGTTAAATGTAATGAAATAAAGTATAAAGTGAAGAAAACAATTGATTGTTATAAAACGAAATTCAAATTTGCAATGTAAAGAAAGTTGAAAGATGATAAAGGGTATTTGAAACAGGTTAATAGTTTTCTCTAAAAATTGATTTTTATTGTACAATGGATATTGTTTGGCAATTGTATGTTCCTCTATTATCTAGGTACTAATGAATTTATAATCCTCAAATTTTTGTTATAATTGCTCACTTTTCTATGTTTTTGCTAACTACATGTCACTATTTCCTTAACTTCTATATTCAAGACTTCCTTAATTGCTTAGCTTTCATATTTTGGACTTCTTTCTCTTCCAGCCAACCAATTCATGTTCTTGTTAACTTCTATATTATTTTTAAAGCGCATATAAACTATGTATTAACTATTTGGACTTCTTGAATCTTACAGTTCTCAGTTGATTCTTATGTCGAGTCAAATAATTATAAGATTTCTAGAATTTGGGCCTTTGCACTTATAGTTCAAATAGGCTATCAATAACAAACGAATACTTGTTCGCTAGAATCCCACGGTTTAACCCACTAAACATCCGTCAGTCCACTTAAATGTTACAATTTTCACCTCAGGATTTGAGTCACTCTCGTACGTTTCGATTATGGGTTCAAGATGTCTAACGTGCCAAAGCAATACCAACTTTGAGCAAAGAGTGATACTAAATTTTAGTAAATGTGTCATACCCTCTCTCACTACTTACAACAGGACTTACTAGGGTTAACTGAGCCCCAACTAAGAGACTCCGTTCTGTACTTCGTACAAATGTACGGACAGAGAGAGCATAGGTTGAACGATTGCACCATGCAAAACAACAATTTAGGCCAAACTCAATAGTGTTTGACTAGTTAACGGTCCCAAATCCACCGTAGGCAGATGATTTCACACAAGCCCCTGTTCTTGGCACGCTCTATATACAAGTTGGTTATACACTGTTAGTAAGCTTAATCTATGTACATGGAGCAAAAACCAATTGACGGCCTCGTGTCAAACTGAAAACTCTCTTCACCAATCACCCAAAATACAAGCCTAGGTCTTCTTCAACTTTTGCCTTGGCAAACCCAAGCCCCTGACTACCCAATCTCCTATGGTATAGTCTTACAGTGCTCGTCTCCTGTTTATGCTCGTCAAGTATTCGACAACCAGGCACAAGATACTTAGTCCTCTCCTGTTCTTTTGCTTCTGGTTCAACCGCTCGCCAGCGCTGTTGTCTTGTTTTCCTCAATGTGTCATGAACTTATAATTCTTCGTTGCCCAGGACAAACTGAGATAACCCATGAGGGATTTTCACAAAACACCAAAAAAAACAATCCTCCCCATGTTCACCCATGATTAAACGAAGCCTTCAGACTCTCTTCTGGTAGTGTCCAAGACAGCAGGTGTCCACCAGAATCCCCAGTTAGGAACTGCTTCATGTCACTGCTGAGATAAAGTGCAGTAACGGGATGCTTATGAGACTTCAATATCTTGTGCAGAACTAACCTGTACTCTGGTACCTTGTCACCTAAATTCAGCACCCCTGACAAGTTACAGGTCGATTTACTCAAAGCACCCTCTTGAGACAAATGAACCATTTGCCAAACCTTTACAGCCCCACTCTGGTGACCTGTTACATACCAGTTTGTATCCAGCCAGTCTGAAAAAGTACAACTTTTCACTGAAAGAATGGAATCAGATGGCAATTGGGATGTGTTAATCAATGCAAGGCATTCCCCATTGATGCTCCAAATAGCAAGCAGAATTCCAGCAGCTGTCACAATCTCCCCTGTCAAGTCATTCACATAAATTGCTGAAACTGGTGCTGGGAACTCCGGTAGCTGCCTAATGAATGACAAGGAACTAAGGTCCCACACAATCACTGTGCAGTCATCAGACCCACTCACAAGCAGCATGTACGGCTGGCTAACATGAAGACATGTGATTTTGGCAGTGTGCCCACAAAGTGCCTTCTCCAACTGCAGGCGTCGTGAGACACGGGGCTTGTCATTGCTGATTCTCCAAACACAAAGTAAGCCATCATCGGCTCCTGTCACTAAGATTTGACCATCATGGCTAACACCAGTGCACTGAATCTGGTTCCCATCATGAAGATTTTCATGCGTAGAGAGAAGTCTGTCTTGATCATAGCTCATGAATCTTAAACTACGATCTGGGAAACCCCATGCCACATATTTGGTGTATGTTCGAGGCTTAAGTAAACTGTTTGTCCCTACCACAAAAACTTTTTCATTGAGGGTAACAATTTGCATTATTGCAGACAGGCTCTTGCGTACTTCATGTGGAACAAGATGGGAGGAGAACTTAAGTGGATGAGGAGGAAGCCTTCTGTCAGATCGCCTTTTGACGTGAGGTTTGAGAAATAGCTGCTTAGGAGTTTGCCCAAAGTGATTGATTTGTGCTAAGATAGAGGCTTTCATTGCTGGATCTGTAACTGAGTCTATATCCACACTCCCCTCGTACGTGTAGTGATAGAAAACATTCACAGCTTCTTCGGCCGCCTGTCCATTATGCAAGAAGCATTGAATATAAATAGAATAAATAAAAATGGATTTGGAAATATATGATTTACCATCAAAAGGATAACATTAGCAAAATACTCATAGGACTTGGATATTGAGATTCATAATGATGACTAAGGGAAGATCAAGTTATAGTTGTCCTATTTAAAGGATGAAGCAACTACCAAGAGAGGGATAGATACATAGAAAGCGAGAGAGAGAGAGAGAGAGAGAGAGAGAATGAGAGAAGATATAGTTTTCCTATTTAAAGGATGAAGCAACTACCAAGAGAGGGATAGATACATAGAAAGAGAGAAAGAGGGAGAGAATATGAGATATTCATTTTGTTACACACAAGGTAAATAATCCAAACTAACCTTCCCTCTTTGTTTATATCCAAAAATGAGATCTATCCAGTGATGAAGATTTTCCGAAACATAATCTGACTCCAATGCTTCCCTATGCTTCCTGATGAATTCTCTAGCACTGCCTCTAGCCCATGGAGGTAAGATGACATCACCAACCTGGAAAAAGATTTACCTGGGAGTGTTAACAAGACAAAATTTTGACGGGACAGGTACTTTGCAAGGGAACAAATTCTGATGCCTCGATCACCATTGAATAAAGAAATGAAAGCAATGGAAAGAAGACGATTCAACAACCAGTCGAACCTACCTTCTCTCCCGATTGTTTCTCTCCCAAGTCAAGATTGAACTTATTATCCACGAACTCTGGCATGTAGAAGAATTCTGGAATCAACTCCTTCACATCAGATGTATTGCCTTTCCCCGCTGCACTTAACCACGTATCTCTAACACTATTGAAAAGACGGTCAGCATGATCAAATTGACCACCCTGCAGCTTCAGATTCTCTGAACTAAATGGTGGAAGGCGTATAAGATAGAACAGGACAATCCCCGCACTAGAATAATGAGAACCATAATGAAACTTGGGCACCTCAGGATCATCCCAACTATCGTATCTGTGTAGAAAGAAAACAAAATGTGAAGGAAACAATAAATGAATAATCAGTAACTAACTCTCTCATATGCATCTCAGCACACCTTTTCCTAAATTCGTATTCCCCTTCAGGTGTCTGACAACCCATTGGTTTGTCAAGCTTACGAAAAGTTCTAGGATTGGTCAAATCAAGATCTTCACTCTCATAATCTGAAACAACCCATGGAAATACTGGATATTGGGTGAGATCACTGTAGCCACGACCAGCCAAGGTATTGAGGTGCATTAGGTATTGGAAGTTACTAATTTCTCCATTTTGCCACCTTTTTGAAAAGGATTTAGCCAATATCTTGAATAAACGACCGCCTTCACCACTCTCTTGTTTTGTTGAACCAGAAATTGTAGGGTCCAACCTTAAGCAAGGCAGAAATTCATAAAGTAAGAAAATTAGGTTCCAATATTCAAGATAGGAAGAAGCAACCCCAACATTGAAGGAAACAGTATAGCATGAGCAAGACAAGAGTGTATGAAGTAAAAGAACAATATGAGGACAGAGAAACTGGACTTCATTTCTTTGGAAAGAAATTAGGGAGATTCTAGCAGGTTGACTGCATAAGGAAAATACACAGTAAAAATTACCTCAACAGAATCACATCCAAGTCATATAGAGCAATATGTAAACAATGGAGCAAAGTTGAACATATCATGAACATACAAACAAAGCGATAGAAGCAGAGGCAGGCAGAAATCAGCACAATATTCCAAGTCATATAGAGCAATATGTACACAATGGAGCAAAGTTTAACATATCATGAACATACAAACAAGGGGATAGAAGCAGAGGCAGACAGAAACCATACATGCTATTCCTTGGAAGATTCATGGAAACCAGATTTTTGAATACGTCTTCTCTTTCCTTTTTGTGAAATACCAGGAGATCATTACATCCATCCATGCTAAATATCTCAATAGCAACAGGACGAAGCTGGTAGTCACGTTTCAAAATTTCATGGACACTGTTGAGTTTCCACATTTGCCAAGGATGAGGTAAATTACCACTAGTACACACTTTTTCCTTGCCCCATGCACCACCATTGTAAGCCCAGGCCCTTCCTCCAACATATGTCTTTACTGTTGTGCTCCACGAAGAAGTTGACTTGGACTGGAAATCGATACTGTTAGTAACATCCTTTTTCACACCCAAAGCCTGATCGATAACAGATAGTTCATCTTCGCATTCTTTTTCACAAATGCACTCAAAATCATCAATGTAAAAATTCTCAATTACATATAAAGAAAGTTCCCCTATCAGAAATACTCCATCATGCTTGTCCAGACCTACAACTCGTTCACAGTTATATTTAAAGCGGATCTTTTCAAGGGGTTCTAGATATGGCCTTATGAGATATTCACCATTATCATTAAGTTCTTTCTCTGACTTATCATCCGTGGCTTTGGCTTCATCAACTTTATTAGAAGATGATTGCCTTGGAGATCCTATTTCAGACTTCTCTCTTATACTTTCTGACAATGGAGCAGAGACCGTACTGGATTTGACCCCAAACTCAAGTGCTGAGTGAAGACTAGCATCATTCATACTGCTAGCTCTATCATCATTCCACCCACTCCTAACAGAATCTATATGTTTGCCATCATCAGCTTCTTTGAAAAAGTCCCCATACATCTCACTTTCAACCCCATTCGGACTGGCACCATCGGTGAAAAGCTGAAAAAAAACCTCTGAGTCAGTATCAGAATCATCAGGCCCATTTTCAGGTTTTCCTTTAGACAGCTCAAGTTCTCCAGGTTCAAATTGCCCATCCAAAACATTTAAAACAGTATCAATCTTCAATTTGCATTGTGCAAGCTTTTTGCGCATTCTATATGGACCTTCAATGGGACAAAGCTGCCATTCAGGATCTTCAGTCACAGAGGACTTGTGCATTGGGAATATTCCCCGCTCATGGACAAGTTGCTGAAGAAGGGTTTGCCACTCACTTTCAGCATGTAAAACCCATCCATACTTATCTTGCCGAACAACTCTCAACTCAGTAGACATTGTATCACGAACCATTTCCAAAGCATATCTCCGTTCATTCAATTGCTCCCAGTGTCTTACATCCAACTTTGAAATATCTCGTAATCTTCTACTCATTTCCCTCTTACGACGTCCCTCAAGACCTTTGATTCTTACTCCTGGAAATTTTGCTGATCCAGTAATATACTGAACCCACATAATGGCTGCACACTGCTCCAATACTTTGTTGACTACCTGCTCAGAACCCTGAAGCCACTCAAAGAAAGCAGATAGACTTCCAGTTAATAACCTGTCAAAACCACCATGTAATACATCCAGATGCTGTCCTTGATGTGGTTTAGAAACAAGTAAGTCCTCTAGTGCAGATCTGCGGTGCACCAGAAGAAACTTGATAATGTCAACTGCCATGTTCTGTACGTTTCGCCTATGATCACGGAGAAGAGATAGTAGATTTACACAAAGACAGCAATTTAGATCAGTGTCCAGATTAATGGGGCAGAAAATAATTCTCCTATGAGCAACTAGTAACTGCAAAACTGTGCCAATGTCAATTCCTGAATCTTCTTGCTCATTGCTTGAGGGCAATCTCTTCTTTGGTTCAAGGAGTAAACCCAAGTTTGAAAGGAGCTCATCTTCACCAATGTGAACTAGGAATGATGGAAGAAAACAATATAACATCAAGCGATTTGTGTTCTTGAGGAGTGAATGTATGTAGGCATCAAGTTGTTTGCTCCCTCTCTTAATTGATAAAATACCCTTTCCTGCAGGAGCTACTTCTTCAACGCGACCATCTTTATTTGCCAATTGCAACATTGACAACATAAACTCCAAGGTCTTCAGCAAACCAGCTGGTTGAGGAAAAGCACCCATATAGACGCGGTCAACTATCATCCAGCACAATGCATCTAAGTTTGATGACCACCTACTTTTATCTAGCTTTTTCTCATTTTCTTCATCATCACGGAGAAGACGCCTTTCTATGAAGTTCATCAACCTACTAAGGCACAAACCCTGAAAAACTAGAACAGTTTCAGGGTCAACGTATAAAGGTGCCATTTCCAAAACACTCTCAATAAGCAGTGCTGCTTTCATCTGCTCAGTGATGAAATCAGAAAGAACTTCTGCCACAAAATCTAGTACAGCAGTTGTTGCTGCAGAACATGGACCTCCTCCATAACCAGAATCATCAATTTCAAGAAGCATTTTTGCACTGATTGTGATGTATGTGTTTGTAGCAGATGGATTTTGAGTACTAGATCTCAATTCTGAAGATGAATCCAGTTCATGGGCTGTCAAAGAAGATTCTACAGAAGGAGAGGCATGTAATGAAGGTCTGGATTCATGATTTTGTGCACTTCCCAGCCATGATGCCAACGCAACAACTGGAGATGAAGAATTTGCAAGCGGAATCCTTGAATTAGATTTCTCTGATATGACAGGTGAAACCAATATAGCATGAGACACAAAACTTGGAGAATATGCTGGTTGAACTGAATCCGTATTGCAGTCAGCATTATGTGCATTATATTCATTTGAGCAGGCAGAAACTTGCTCAACATTCTCCAAGTCCAAGTGCTGAACAGCTAGGCCATCTCCTTGCACCGGCTGTTTCAAAGGGGAATTAGCAGCCTTGACATATGCTCTGCTATCAGCAACATAATTTTCAGGTACAGGCATATCTTCAGAGCTTGTACTAGCATGCCCCTGGGGAAAGCTCCCAATACTAATGGAAGTCTTCACAGAGTGTTCTTGATCATGAGGTAAACTGGAGAAAGTATTTTGGGAACTGTAGTTATCATCACAATCATTCAAGTTTTTTTCTTCTGTCTTGTCAGAGAGTGCTCTTATCATCTTCACTGCATAAGTTGCCCTGTAAGAGAATAGGATTACCCCCATCCCACAAAGTAAAAAGGATGACAAGTTTTAAAAAAAAAACATGTGTAAAGGAGACTCTAGTTACGTTAAATAGGTACAGAATAACAATTTTTCATTAATTAAACTGGCACCAGGGATGGAATTTAAAAAAAATGCAGAGCAAACAAAATATAGCAACAAACCTTATACAAGAAAAATAAAGGTCTACGCAGTTTTCAAGAAACTCTGGCCTTCGACAAACAGCTGTAAAAGGTGGACACATTTTTGCAAGATCAACCATAAACCTCAATACTGAAGTTGCAGTAGTAGGAGCCAATGCTTCCCCACCCATTAAGCGTGCTGCATAAGTCTTGTGCATCAATGCTTCACCCTGAAGCTCCCCTGCCATGTCTCCATTCCCCTCCACAAGCTCTGACATAAGACTAGCACCAACAAGGGAAAGATTACCAGTTTGATGGGCAAGCATTGACTGGAAAATTAACCTATCAAATGTATATTTAGCCATTGCAATCACTGAGTCCAACAATTCAACAAACTTCAACTCCACATAGCTTCCATCACTTGGCATCAGGGCATGAAAGTCAAGCATGCGGACTTCTGGCAGTCTTGGATAAACAGGCTTTCCAAATATCAGACAGAATATGATATAATATATGTCAGGAGAATCATAAAAACTTGGAAGAACTCGCACCAAACCCTGATAACCCCCGCCAGTGCGAAATTTAAGAACAAAGGTGGGAGAAGAAGCAAGGCACACTCCTAGAAGAGTCATGATCCATCTCATACTTGTAGGATGAACAGCTTCATCAAGAAAAAATGTGATCAGTTTGGATGAAACAATCTTATGCCACTGTTCAAGCACCTCTTCTGATTTTATGGTTACTTGTAGATCAATAAGCATCTCCAGCAGCATATTCCTTACAATTACATGTTTGCCCATTGACTCGCGCATTATTTGTTCCCGTGGTTTCAGTTCAGGTGGATCAAATGACATAATCACAAACTTAGCCACATTTTCAAGTTCGGAAGCCAGAAACCCATCTTCCAGTATGACTCCAAGCAAGACAACTAGTTTCTCTAAAACAGGAACTTCAACATCACCCCGCTGCAAAGTCACTAGCAGATGTTGAACAAGGTTTATTCGGCGCAATACGGTAAGATTATGATTTCTATACCAGTGCATAGATACTAAATGCTCAAGGAAACCTAAAAGTGCAATTTGAATGGGAACTGGGGCTGTAACCCATAAGGTCCAGTCCAACAAGACATGCTCAACCATATCCGAATTAGATAAGACAATGCAATTTGAAGTTTCAACAGGTATATCAGAGTTTTCTAGCTCAGAAATATGACTGAATGAATCTTTTGGGGCAGAAAAATCATCCATATCACCAAGAGACCCAACTGAAGAAACTTCATCCCGAAATTTTGACAAGCTAAGGTCCTCAAAGCTGGCATCCTGAAGAGTTTCAGCCGGAGACAAAGTAGTGTGCGCGCTTTCCAATTTCCTTGGCTCAGCAAAAGAAGCTTCACATGCAGCAATTTGGAAAAAGATTTCCAGACATTGCATGTCAAATATTGACATTCTACGACGAAGAAATAAAGATAGCAAATGGTATCCCCTGCATGTTTGCATGTCCTTTACATTCTGGGGATTCTGATGCAATGCACAAGCCAATAATGTCAATGCCATGTGAAGCATATCCCTTGTTTCAGCAGCTTCAACAAGAGCAAGCACTACAGCCATCCCACCAATAGGGCGGATAGTATCACCAATTGTGCATTGCCTGCAGATGCAGATGTCCCCATAGAGACGTCCAAATCGTGGTATACCTGGACAACAGAAAGAAGCAGTCATGAAATGATTAATAGTAGCATCCTCCGTTCAATAAACATACTCCCATGAAACATTTGCCACAGAATCAGACTTTAGTAACTCACCTCCTATAGGAGAAGCAGCAGCTGACATTGGATCAACCAGATTGATCAACGAGAATGTCCCAGATGATCGAATAGCTTCAACACATGTTCCATCAAATGCAAATATAAGTTTCTTACCAGAAAGCTGTAAAGAGAGACTTCCTAGCCTTTCCAAATCCCAAACTATCCCACTGCCATCTGCCCTAGAATCACCTTGCTTGCCCGCGTTATCAAGTTTCTGTACATTTGCCAATGACAAATCAGCATCCAAAGAATCTAATACGGCCATACTACCACCACCACAAGCCTGATTGGGCACGAAACGCAGAAGATCCGAGTCTTGGAAAAGCCCTCTATAGCCTCTACCAAGAATGTACATAAAATATATACACCCTGCTGTAAGCACCTCCTCAAAAAGATAGGAGGAACGTAGCTTCCATGTCAAATCACTAACTCTTGCACAATTAAAGGGGGTCCCAATTGTTACCTGCAAAGGCTTACCAAAAGGAGACGGAGAATAACCTAGTTTACCTGTGTGTCTTAGCTTTCCATTAAGGTACAGATATGCAACACTAGCTTGAAATAGTCCGGCAAGAGCATTTGGTTTACTGTGAACAACTGCAAGGTGATGCCACCTGCCTTCTTCTAACTCTAATCCAGAGAAAGACAGGGACGAAGAGTTGCTTGTCGCAAGGGTTAGAACACCGTCCTCCTGAAGATAAAGTTCTGCATAGAATGAGCTTCCACTACTTGCTGTACCAACCGAAAAAATCCGAAGAATATGATGTCCATTGTGAGTCACGTTACAACCACTTCGTCTCTTAGAAGGACCAGCTTTCAATGGTTCCATTTCCTTTGCTTGCGACTTCAGGAAATTTCTGAACTGAAACCAACACACAAATGAATAGCCTGCAGCAGGAGGCCAAGACCTTTCTCCTAAGGATACCTGAATCGAAGCATGGCCAATTTTGCTCATGTCCATCTCAACAAATGGTGCCATAGAAACATTCTCCAAGGACATATCTTCTGTAAGAATTAGCCTCTCCATCATATCAACAAGAAGATGACCTGAATTCATGAGTCTCATTTGTAGAACGTATCTAATAAGCTGTCGAAGCTCTGAAGGAGACAACCTATCACGAGAAATAATGGCCTTATTTCCCAACATACAATGTTATAATCCACATAAAAGACAAAATGTCCTACCTGTATGCTCCAAGAATTTCCACAATCTTTAATGCATAAGAAAGCAATGGAGATGAGCCTAAAAGGAAAGGGTGAATTGTCTCCAGCAGAAGCTCTACACAACCTAGAAAATTTGAGAAAATGGTAAAGAAATTAGTAGAGAAGCTAACAATAAAAGATTGAGGAATATGGATGATTGCAAAGAATAGCCATTCCTACCAATAGATGTGAGGCTTTCCTGATTAAATGGACCAGCAAGAGCAAGCCTATCAATAAGATTTAGCACTTCCAGTTGCACCTTGGGAGTAAATAGTAACAATGAACGGAGCAGAACTCTAATGGCACCAGGGTTGTACACTCTTTCCTTGTCAGGATCACATAAACCCGATGATGTAGTTAAAAGAAAAGTAGCTGATTCAAATTCGTTGAGGTCAGTCGGTCCTACACTATCTGATGAAAAGAACGGTGGAAGCACAATTTCAAGAGCAACCTCTAGCAACAACCGTATAACTTGCTTTTCACACTCAACACAAAGCAAGCCAGACTCAGATAGAAGATCATAAAACATCTGGGACAATATAATAGAATGTAATTTTGTCCTGTTAATAGCATTGCCACACACTCCAGCTGTAATGAGGCGCATTAAATATGTAAATAACCTCATGCAAACAATCAAAGAAGATTCTTCTGCCTCTCTTCCGTCACCTTGGAAACTATGGAGTGTGGTCAATAAAAGAGAGAACCCAGTGGCTTCACAGAAGACCCTCTGAGCTGAACCGTTAACTCCCATTATGCGCCACAAGGTACCCATCATATCACATTTAGCATCACATTGAAGCTTATATTGATTCCCTGTACCACTTGTAACCATTCCACTTTTTAGAACTTCAACAAGAGCACCTAATTCTTCGGGATGAGCCTGGAAATTGGAATCCCAGATCAATAATCATTAGATCAGAAACAATCTAGCACAAAGTACAAGTTTCTAGAATCATTAATGAATGAAAGACAGGCATAAACTGCAATTATTTTGCTATTTACAGCTTCAAGGGCTAGTTGTCCAAAGCAACAGTTTTCAAAAGACTAAAATATAGATGAGAACGTAGAACTCTTAGAAGTAACATTTGTAAAAATCCATGCAAAGAAAGGTTAACTACATGAATTACAAACCTGTGCAACATCTTCAGTAATCAAACAAGATAATATCCGGAGGACACCAGGACGATGAACACTAGAAACCACAAAAGGAAGAACAGTGGCTACACCATTAGCTGAACGAAAAGATGCTTGATTGCCTTCAGCTTTTTTCACCAAAGAGACCAAACAGTCCCATGCAACAGATATTGTACCCTCAACTTCAAAAATAGGAAACTTCCCAGAACCAGATTCTATTAGCTTGGGGGAAGACAGAATAGCATCTTTACTATCTAAGTGTTTCTTAAAGCTAGACTTTTTATCTGACTGGTTAGGCTTAACACTTTGTTCGTCTGATCCTAAAAGAAACTTGTGCTGCTTTAAATCATCTAGCAGGACTTCGAGTACACCAACTTCCCGAAGCACTTTCTTGTATTGCTGATCAAATGATATAAGTTTTACAAAGAAAGAGAGAATAGTGTGCTTCAGTTCTGGTGTTATTGGTTGCTGCAATAGGCAACAAAGAGAGAGTAATTCTTGTTCGGGAACACAGTTCACAACAGTCACTGCATATTCAAGAATTTTCAAGATAATCTCTTGCAATGATGCTGGAAAGCCAGCCATATTTAGGATTAAAAGTGGAACCGTTCGCAATTTTTGACAGAGTTTATAGTTTTCAATGTGACTGGAGAATATCTTAAACATTCTATTCAAAACTTCTGCTTGCAATTCCCTGTTATCTGCCTTGAGAAAAATGTCTTGCAACATCTGAACTGCCTCAAGGTCCTTAACTTTGTTATTGTCTATATCCCAATTTTCATCAGCAAGCCAATCAAGAGATGGTGTACGACTTCTGCTATGACCAACCTTGGCATGAGAAGACCTAGAACCTTTTCCAGCAGAAGATCCTTTAGATTCACTTAGACCAGTTTGAGCAAGACTAACAAGAACATCAAGCAGCCTAGATATTACAGGTGATATATGCTCCAAATAGAGATCCTCTTTTCCCACACTACTGTGTCTCCCTACATCATTCCTAGCCTCAGGACCAATGGAAGTCCCATCTTGATCGGTATTAGTAATTGACGGCAGAGATAGCGTAGCCTGGTTTTGTGGCATGGAAGACAGAACCAATGCAAACTGGATGAGAAACTGATAGCCATGAGCATTATGTATATCTTCCCTGAGCCTGACACCACCAGCCTCTACAATTCAAGGTTATATATAATAAGCAGTAGAACACACAAAACATTTTAAGCTTACTGCAAGTATTAAAACTGCAAGTAGGCGTCGTATTAAATTTCATTTAACGACTCCAGAAATCTAAACACCAGAAGAAATCTTTCAACAGCTTCAAACATCATTCATGGGCCAATTACCAGGTCTATATGATAACTCAACAGCTTCCAGTAACAAGTCCACAATGCCCATAGTATAGGCAGAATCACCACAATCTGGATTAAAATCTTTGACCGCCATTAAAAGAACTTTAATCTGTATAGAAAGAGAAGAGTTGGTAAGAAGAATCAACAATTTACAAAAAGAGGTGTAAACAGAAATAATTTTACATAGAATCTTGAAAGATTAAAAAAAGAACAAGTACTATGAAATTCTAAATAAGCATACATATCATATTCAGGATATGCAAAGTAATAACTCAGAGGCAGGAGATGAGTTGTGCGAACTCAAAAGGATATTAAATATGGTGGCAATACCAAATGATGCTTTCTTATATATCTGGCTGTGCTTCCATTGTCGTTCACCAAAAGAAGACCAAGTATCTGGACCAGAAAAGCCAAAAATTGACACACAAAAAAAAGACAAAGTAACTACTATCAGACCATAAAGATTTTACAAGTTATACCACGTAAACACAATTTTAAGGCAGCATATATGATGCTTCATTATTGCAACTTGTATATTTGAAAAAGCAAAATGGCCAGTATACCTGCATTGCATGTCTATGAAGTTGTATGTTGTGTAGTGGAACAAGACCTTCTTTATATTGAGAAAAGACCTTCAATGAGCCGTTGGCAACCATTTGAAACAGCAGCTGAAGTGAATCATCTTCCACCAAACTCTGTGCTGCTGATGGATGACTTGCCAAAGCTTTCATGACATGAACTATACTTCCCTCAACCTGTATGCATAATTACTTGACATAATTTGTACTTAACATGACTCAGGTATATACAATCAGTGATATGTGGATTGAGATGCTAAACATATGGAGAAATTAATATGAATCGATGAAAGATGATTTCACAACTTTAACCAAAGCCACCATAGGACGATTTAAGCAAAGTAATCATAAGCTCAGAGGGGAGTATCTTAGGTAGAGAAAAATATATTGAAGGATCACATACCCCTTCAAGTAATCACTCTTTTAAACTATATCTGTTTCCTCGCAGTTAACATTCTACCCATTTGTACCATAATACAGCACTTCTTTTCCAGTTAAAAGTTTTCCAAGAAGAAACTACTCTTAACATTATAATTGTAAGAAACTATGGATAAGGTATTGACCAAGTTCTACCATCCCCATGGCATCTCCAATGCAGAAAAAGTAGAAGGCAAGAATTCATCAAGTTATCAACTGCTAATTGATTGTCTATAATATAAAGCACTATCAACAAAATCAACGGTCTAGATTCCAAAACAGGAACCATGATTGTGTCAAGCATTATAAACTAAAAAACCAAGGCAGTGGGTCCTGTATGACTCTAACAGAACAGAGGGTTTTATTCAATCAAACAAAACTGCCAACTAACAGCATTCATGGACATATTTGGGAACCACATATGCGAGCGTAGCTCATGTCACAGAGGTGGAAAATTAACAAAGGTTTTCCCTAAGGAGCTGCTGTGAAAAAATAGTGACATTGTTTATAGGATAACCTGCAGACCTCACTCCCTCCCTAAGACATTTCAAACCCATTCCTCTCTACCTCGTCGTGGCAAAAATAGATGCAAATCTTTTGTTGTCAATAAAAGCAACTAGAAACAGAACACAAAGTCGTTTAAAATACTACCTCAAGCCGGCGAACTTGTATGCCATTACTATCACAATCTTTCTCAGCCTTTGGTCTTTGATTGGATTCAGAACTTAGGAAGGCATTCAGAATATGAATGAGACAGCATAATATCCCCGAATCAAGGAGCGACTGCTTATCAACAGGCTGCAAATGAAAAAACAAGTATTGAATTTTCACATAACAAAAAAAACATAATATCCTAATTAACTACTCCGAAATGTATGCTTGACAAGGCTCTATAGTTGAGAGCCTCAATTGTGAAGAACAAACAGTCAACCAACTCACATACAGAGGAAAAGCCACTCAAAGTTATTCCCTTTGAACAATTAATAGATTATATCTTTAAGCAACTTAAAGAAAGTCAATCAAAGACCACATTAATCCCAATAAGCACAGAGAAAACTTATCTTAATATTAATGAAACTGTGATATGATGAGCAAACAGAAACAGAAAACATCTACTAAGACTTTTATTAAAAATAAGAAAAATTTACCCCAGATACAAGGAATTCGAGAGCAGTAAGCACATTAGAGCCAGGGCTGATGCCATCCTGCAGAAAACGACACAGAAGCACCTTGAGACAACAAATATAGAGCACAAAATAGCAGCACACTCAACTGAATGTTTGGAAGATTAACCTTTGTCACTTCTGAAAAAAAATTTAACAGTTTATCTACATCCAAATATCTTGTTTTGCTGCTGATCTTTAACTTCTCAATATCAGATACAAATGCTCTTCCAATTACAAAACAGAATATATGTGTCTCAACTAACCTGTGGTGCAAGAATTTCCAGTTAGTTTGTGGAAATCACATTATGGCACAAAGAAAGCTAGATTCAATTCAAGATCTCAGAGGAACAAAGTCCTTACATAGTAACTACTTGAGCTACACTCGCATGCTGCTTTACTAATCTACAAAAAGCATCCACAGTCAAATTCAGGGCCGCTTCTTTCTCCTGCACAGAAGAATGAAGAGCTATTAGAACCCACCCACCATATCATTCACATAACTAACAGTGACTTCCATCAAAATAGATTCCTGAAAACAAGACAGCACAATGAAAGTACAAGTAAAAGATTCGTGCACAAAATAAAAGTACCTTTTCAGAGCTGGATGAACGGAATTCCTCCCAAAATCTCTTGAAGTCCAATTCCAGTTCATGTCTGTCTCTGCTTTGACAAGGAAAAAGGACCATTGGAGAAAATAGCACAAAAAGTCTCGTACAAGTAAAAAAGCATATCTGACAGTCATGATTGCATAGACACTGTATGAATATCGATTCAATCTAGCATTGAACACTACATGCTTTGCATGCATCACCAAAAACATCAAGGCACTTTCTCCAGCCAAAGATCAGTATATGGGTAATACATCATACGATACGAATGAACTGTTGGACACTCAAATGCACATTATAATTAAATGCACCATACCTAAAATGCCATAAAAATTAAATAACATTTAGGTTATATTTAGCAGTGAGCACTAGGCAAATTCATATTAGATGCAAGTAAGACACGACAAATATATCAATGAGATATATTTATTGTGTCTTTTAGATAAAGATAAATACTATCCATGAGACAAAAATTATGCAAAAATATAATAAGAATGGCAGGAGTAACATATAAACCATATGCACTCAAGAACTGGTAACCTTATAATGCTCAATATCTAGAAGAAAAAGGACAAACAATATGTTTCTAATTGCATATGACAGGGATGAAAATGAAAATACACAATAATCCATTCCAAAAAAATGCTCATCTATTCAAATACCTTTTCTCTCTTTACCAACCAATAATAACTTCCGGTATACCTTTTCTCTCTTTACCAACCAATAATAACTTCCGGCATACCTTTTCTCTCTTTATCAACCAATAATAACTTCCGGCATGTTTTATTATACCATCTAAGTCCAATAATCACAAACTTTAAAATTCCCAAGCAAGAGATGTATCTTCAGCAAACATCCAGGAAGAGATATTGCTGTTGTTCATAAAACTTCCATGTGGTCCAAGAACTGAATTTTATCTGATTTAAACCGAGCCCTCTACACAACCCCAGAAAACTGCCAAACAGTCTTATCTTCTATCTGAATTAGATAACAAGAAGTCTAGCTTGAGTCCCACAGCCTTCTAAATCACATCTCAGCATAAAAGCAGTAATAATCTTCCTCATTAAGGTCAATAGCTAGGGCTTGACCTTAGTTGTTTATGAAGTAATCAAGGGTTCATCATGCAAATGCTGAAATCATAACCGTGGTGTGGTACGGCATATCTTCTGTTGTACCATGATCATCCATAAAGATTAATAACCACCAAATTCAATCGAAATGGATCAAACTTGCATGCGTTAATAAAACTAACGCTCAATGTCAAATATTCTAAGCAAAACGAACCCTTAGCCATACAAGTAAGAAGTTAGAGAAGAAAATCCGCTATAGCAAAACATCTAATTATCACTTCACAAAGAGCAGGTAAGAGCCGTGTCGGAGCAACAAAGTAGTAAAAAGGAGCTCAATTTACTTCCTATTGCGGATCAATGTCAAAGGCAGTCAACTATCCAAACCATAAAAACAGAAGACAAAAAATACCTCTCGTCATTTAAAAAAAATGAAGAAGAAAATATACGAACCTGGAAGGGGAGAAGGTGTGGTCAAAAGGAAAGGAAGAGGAAAAGGAAGAAACATTGCTATCGCCACTGGGAAACAAGGAAGAAGACGATGAAGAGGCAGCAGCAACAGTAGAAGCAGCTGGTTGAGATTGAGTTAAACCCACCTTCTCTTTTATGTCCTTAAGCAATGTTACCCATTTCATCCTTTTTCCTCTTTAACTCTCTCCGCTCTCCCTCTCTCATCCGCCGATCAACCAACCCAACAGCCAACAGCAACGTCAGATCGGACCCTCCTTCCTAGAAGTAGTATCTCTCCTCTGACCTCAACAACAACGACGACGGCCGTATATAAATATCAGAAAAAGAAAAAAGAATCGTGTTGAAAATGCAGCAGCCAGAACAAGAGATCGAAGTGGACGGAAGGCAGCAAGATCCAGGAATTTAATTCCTTTCCATCTTTATCTATGATCTGAATTGACTGTTCTTCTTTGTTGGATTTTTTGTTTCTCTTTAAGTGGCTATTTTTGTCTTTTTAATATTTGTGTTTGAAATTTCAGAAGTGCAAATTTTTGGAGGCCTGAAAAGAAGGCAGAGATTTTGTTTCATTTTATTTTATTTTATTAAAAAAGAAAGAAAAGTAAAAACAGGACTCTCTCTCTCTCTCTCTCTCTTTATCTCAGCTGCTGCTGTTTTTTGGACGGCCTCTCCCTCCGCGCCTTGTTTCTCGCCTTCCATTTCTTTCTCTCTCTACAATAAAATAATTCAAATATTCCAATTTCCGATAGTCGTAGCCTAACGACGGCCGTCCACAACATGAACTTCCACGTGGCAGATCGAGGTTACATCTTAACAGACGTGATTGCCAAGAAACAAGATATGTTGAAATCCGTACCGAGAGAGAGATCGGGTGGGGTGTCTCAGTTTCTACTTTCTACTTCTACTACTGTTAATTTATTATTATTGTGTTCCGTCGTTTTATTTATTTATTTATTTATTTATGTGGGCATTTAATTACACACGTAACCCAAGTACCCAACTCCCTCACATATTTCTTAATGACAAAGGCACGTGATGTGGCCTTCTGCTTTTATATGGGGTTTGGTAGATATAAAAAAAAAAAGTTGTTGACACATTAATCTGAAAACGCTTTCAGCTTTTTCACATGGAACGTTTTGGAAGTCGCTAGTAATTGTGTCGCTTGCTAATGAGTATTACAGTTTATTATTTTTTTAAAAAAAACAAACACAAGTTCACTGCGTGGAATTAATTAATAAGTACTAAAAACCGTTTTGTGAGATAGGTAGGTGAATCAAATGCTTTGAATCCGACTAGGGACCTAACCTAACTTATGGTAACATCAAACACCAGAAGCATCGAGCAAATAAGTCTCTAATTCTTTTTCTCAAAAAAGTCTCTAATTCATCTCACGCCTTGTTACTTTTCTTTATCTCAAGTAGGTAATGTTGGCTAGATAAACAATTACTAGTTAGTGATTTATCAATGCTTGTTCATTTTCTCCCTTTGTTGCGTCAGATATTACATAGCCATCTAGAACAAGTCTTAATAACGTCATTACAACGGAGACACCATACTATAATGTATGTGTCGAAGTTAGCTGCGGTAGGATAGGCACCGCCAATCTGCCATCGTGTAATTTATGCTCTAAACTGGCTTATTTATACAATTAGGCTGAAGGGAATAGTTAGCGCCACTCTTCTTGAATATGAATTTTCTGAATTCAAATGCTGAAGTACGCGTATCACTGATGGTTGCAGGAAATTAGTATCTAAAACTTTATTCAGCCATTTTTATAAAAATAAACGATGCTATAATTAAAATTTTAAAAAAGAAGACCACCTCAGTATAGTATCACTTATTATGGTTGATTATGAAATATAGTTTCTTTTAATAATATTTATGGTCAAATT
>JANKYF010000004.1:25505470-25520883 GCA_029829435.1 Erythroxylum hondense | reverse complement strand
ATTAAAAGTTTTAAATATTCCAATAATAAATTTGAAACAAAATTTTCCTTTCTTTAATTGTGTTATGCCTTAAATTTAAATTTAACTTTAAATAAACAAAGAAAAATGTATAAACCACTCTTTCTTTATATCATATTATTAGTAAAATTTTACTGGAAAAAATGAGTGCCCCATTTATAAGCCTTTTCCTTTTATTTGTCAGGAATTTCACGTCGGACAACTATGAGAGTATTAAACAATTTATAATAATATGTAAAATTCCTCCTCTTGAACTAACTTTTAGGGGTGAGTTAGGCACTTCTAATATGATATCAGAGCCAGTTTGTCTCGATGACTTGGGGCAGTGTCTGGTTATATCCCTTTGTTCAATATATCCATCAGATGTCCAGTCCTGTTCTGAACTGAGAAGGGTGTGTCAGAAATCTCACATCGGACAACTACGAGAGTATTAAACAATTTATAATAATATACAAATCTCCCTTCTTAAGCTAACATTTAAAGATGAGCTAGACACTTCTAACACTATTATTTACCAAGAAGTTTACTCTTACGGACTAACATATTCTGTAAGTAAATGAAGTACACCATAGTGTTATAATTACCAATTAAGAAAAAGATTGTAACTAATGCAAAGATTACAACTCAAAACAACAAATTAATGATGAGCCAGCGGAAAAAAGAAACAGAAAAGATAATTACGATGAGGGCCACGGCAGCAAAGCGCGTGGAAATGGGTCCCCCGCACTTGATTGGTGGAAACCTGGTCCATTTGTGTGCACATATAAATATAGGTAAACAACTGTTTACTTTACTGTTTGCCTCCGACATTTTGAATTTTGAATCGATTTCATCATTTTCCTTTTCTTGTTGGAATTTGCTCAAAAATCATCTCCTGGACATGCCATCATTGGTTAAAGTTTAGACCCAGTGGCCCATGAAAGTCTTTTCAAATAATAATAACTTTCTGTTGTTTTTAATTCCCCTCCAATTAGGATTTTAAAATACATGTAATTTGAAAATATAACTGTGAGACTGCTAAAATATTTGTTTCCTTTACGGGACAAGAGCAAGCTTTTAAATGGTTTTGATCTCCATTTAAGCATATTTCTTATATTTGTAAATTTGTGAAATAATACAACAACTATCAATATAAGCCATTCATTCGTGTTTAACGTCTAAATTATTAATTTATGCCATACAATTAATTGATTAGTTATAGTTTAGTGATAAAATAATGTACAAACATTCTTTATCTTATACAAACTTGTATATATATGATAAAGTTCACGAGATAGAAATACATTGCAAGTGAAATTTTGATAAAATTATAATTATAAAATTCACATTGCATTTATATATTATTCCTAAATTATTTTTAATTATTGTTCTATTAAGATTAGATATTAATAAAATGTAAAAAGATTATGACATGTTATGTTTTTTAATGAAGGAAATATCATAATTAAATGATTTAGTTACTCCTGTCTTACTATGTCGAGACTTTTTTCCTTTTGTTTCTAGATAACAAGTGTTTTCTTCACCTTCACACCTAAATCCTAGTTTTGGTTTCTGATTCTTTTTGTGTACTGCTCCATCCTTTACGTAACCTAGTTCATTTTAGTCTTGTGGCTACAGAATCTGAAGAAGATAAACTAGTGCATGAGATATATCACCGCCTAAACGTAGAAGAGGATGAAGGTATACTTTAATACACTGATGACACAACCAACGGAAAACAGGGGACAACAGGGACTGAATGGCAACACTGTGTCATAGGTCGATTGGTAACAGAGAAGATGATAAACTTCTCGATATTTAAACAGATTATGGCAAACGTATGGCGTCTTGTCAAAGGGATATTGATCAAAGAACTTGGGAATAACGTCTTCATTTTCCAGTTCCTTCCTCACCTCGACGTGGAAAGAGTGATGCAGGATGGTCCATGGAATTATCAACAACTTCCCCTTCTGCTACATCAATTACATTGGTATCAACAACTTCCCCTTCTGCTACATCAATTACAACCCAATGAGAACCCTCGTTAAGTAGAGCTAATAAGACTATAATTATGGGTTCAGATTCATAATATTCCTAATGGTTTTATGTCTGAAAGAATTGTAGCCGATGCTGGAAACTATATCGGAGAATATGTGGAATCAGACTCACGTAACTTCTTGCATATCTGGCGAGACTTCATGCGGATTTGGGTGGCAATTGACATCCGCAAGCCATTAAAACGGAAACTCCTTGTAAAGAGATCACAAGGGGAAAAAGTTTGTTTAGATTTTAAATATGAAGGACTGAATACATTCTGCTATTTTTGTGGCATAGTTGGGCATACTGATCATTTTTGTCATCTCTTATATAAACATCCACGAATTCCCAGAGAAAGATTTGCATATGGCCCGTGGTTAAAAGTGAACTCCAGGAAAACAACCCAGGTCAGAGTTGGATGACTAAGGTCGGAAAATGATATTACGGCAAATCTCAAAAACAGTCCTCCAGATGCTCCGGCGATACATGGACATAATCCGGTGATATCTACTGACATAGGAACATCCACTAATGCAGCTGAGATTCATGGGATTCAAATTCCATATGCCAATCCGGTAAGTAGTGGATCGCGGAGTAATAATGAACAACATCAATCTGAGAGCTTGATAGTTGCAAATCCCTGAAAAGTTGCATCCTCGCTATATATAGCAACAAACACAATCACAGTAATTGATTTTAAACGTAGACATCTCCAAGAAGAAGCGGCCTTTGAAAATGTTAATATGGAGGAAGCATTTATCTCGAGTACCTTCGAGACTGGGCCAAAAAATGAGTATATTAAGCTGGAATCGTCGGGGGCTTGGGAACCCCGACATGGTGTCCGAAAAGAGGCCTGATTTTATTTTCCTTATGGAAACTAAAATTACCAGAGACAGAATTTTACGACTTAAAACAAAGTTAGGCTTTACAAGTGTGTTTGTTGTTGATCCAATTGGAACCGGAGGAGGCTTGGTTCTGTTGTGGAAAGAAAAAGAAATGGCCCAATTAATAAGTTACTCCCAAAATCATATTGATGTGATGGTCTATCTTGAAGGAGTCAAACGCTGGCTTTTACGGGTTCTAGAACGACACAACCAGAGACTAAGCTAGGATTTGCTTTGACAACTTCAAACTAGGTCGAATTTACCATGGTGTGTCATCGGCGATTTCAATGACATTGTGTTTCTCTCTGAGAAGCAGGGCAATACTACACATCCTAGAGTACTAATGGAGGGCATTCGACAAGCACTACTAGACTGTCAATTATATGATTTGGGGGCTGAGGGTTCACTGTTCACATGGAAAAATCAGAGAAATGATTCTACAATTGTGAGGGAGAGGCTGGATAGGGTGGTGGGAACAACTTCTTGGTCTTCATCGTTCTCGATGGCACGAGTTTGTGTTCTCCAGATAGAATCTTCTCATCATCTACCAATCTTTCTATCGCTGGGTGTTCAGTGGAAGAAATATGTTCAAAGACGATTTCGATTTGAGAATGCGTGGATTATAGAGAAAGAATGTAGACAGATGATAAGTAGGGAATGGTCGATAGGCTTACTTCGTTCTCTTCAAAACCGTTTATGCTCTTGTTCTCAAGACTTGCAAATTTGGGCACAATCTCATCATCAAGAGTTTCACAATCGAATTAAAAAGGTTAAACAACAGATAGCAAGTTTGTGATGACAATCGAAGATTAACATGGAGGTCTTAAGAAAATTAAAACAGCGGTATATTGAGCTTCTTCTACAGCATGAAGTGTATTGGAAACAAAGGGCAAACAACACTGGCTAGTAGAAGGTGATTCCAATTCGAAATTCTTCCATTTAATGGCTTCTCACAAGCATCGGAAAATTTCATTTCTAAGCTCAAAAACAGTAATGGGGAATGGATTGACTGGGAATCAAGACTACCAAATATGCTACTAGATTATTATCAACAACTATTTACATCTTCACGTGGAGACATAAACCCGATATTGAGCAATGTGGATTGTAAGGTAACTCCCTTCCAGAATGACTTATTAGTGGCCCCGTATATTGAAGAGGAAGTGCGACAAGCTTTGTTCTCCATGCATCTAGATAAGTCACTGGGTCCAGATGGTTTCAACCCAGGATTTTTTCAGACTTACTAGGATATAGTTGGAAAAGATGTTACTCAAGAATGTCTTGGAAGCTTGAACGGAGATGTTCCCATGCTTGGTATGAACAGAACAAATATTATACTTATCCCTAAGAAGAAAGCACCAGAAATAATAACTGATTTACGACCTATATCATTGAGTAATGTCACTGATTGCATTGTCTGCAAAGTACTCACCAACAAATTAAAGCAGGTTTTACCTCTAATTATTTCAGATACGCAGAGTGCTTTTATCCCTAATCGTTTAATTATCGATAACATTATTGTGGCATATGAGCTGTTCCATTCTCTTAAAAGGAAAACTTAAGGAAAGGTGGATTCTCTCGCTCTCAAAACTGATATGAGTAAGGCATATGATAAAATCGAATGGGAGATTTTGTGGCTGATTATGTTGAAGTTGGGATTTCATGAAGCAGGGGTCTCTAAGGTTATAAAGATAGTAACATCGGTCTCCTATTATTTTGTTCAAGGTAATGAATGGGCCTTTCATTCCTAGTAGAGGATTAAGACAAGGAGACCCGTTGTCTCCCTACTTGTTCATCATTTATGCGAAAGGTTTATCTACTAGCTTACAAAAATTTTAGGCATAAGGGCACATTCATGAGACTTTAGTCGCAAGAGGGGCTATTCCAGTGTCTCATCTATTTTTTACAGATAACGCTATATTTTTTGCTAGAGCTACAGTGGAGGAGGCGATAAAATTAAAGACTATCCTGCAGCTATATGAGAATGTGTCTGGACAACAAATTAATCTTCTCAAATCAGGTATCTTATTTACCCATAATACTATACCTACAATGAAGAATTTGATATGTCAAACATTGGGAGTTGCGGAGATTGCTAGCCATATTAATTACTTGGGTATGTCGTCTTTCATTGGAAGCTTACAAAAAGATTACAAGGGTGGAAAGTTAAAGTGCTATCCAAAGCCGAAAAAGATATATTGTTGAGGACTATCGCACAGGTTATGCCGAATTACCTTATGTCACTCTTTTTATTACCGTTGGACACTTGTAAGGACTTGGAGAACTTGATGAATGGAAGCGGTTGGCCATACCAAAAATATATGGAGGATTGGGATATCGAGACTTGAGGCAATTTAATCTTGCTCTTTTGGCAAAGTAAGGATGGAGGTTGCTTAAATGCCAGAACTTGATCGCGGCAAAAATTCTTAAAGGCAAATACTTCCCCAAGACAGACTTTTTTTCAACAGAGTTGGGTAACAACCCAAGCCAAATTTGGAGAAGTATACATAGGGCAAAATCAATTTTGATTCAGGGATGTAGAAGAAGGGTTGACGATGGGCAGGACATTCATATATGGTGAGATCCCTGGTTAATGATTGATGGGGATCCATATATCTAGACAGATTACAAGGAGCATTTCGAATACATAGCTAAGCTCATTAGGGATCATCGTTGGAATGAAGAAATGATCAGACGTTTCTTCGATCAACGAGACGCAGAATTGATTTTACAGATCCCGCTCAACTTCTCAAGGCGCAAGGATGATTGGATGTGGACTCTCAACAATCAGGGAGAATACAAAGTTAAAGAAGGTTATAGGATGGGTATGGAGTGCATAAATATAAAATTCATAGAAATGGGTTTTCCATGGGAAAAGATTTGGCAGATGCATGTTCCAGGTAAAGTCAAACTACTTATCTGGCGTCTTTTGAGAAATGCACTTCCATGTAGAGCAAATCTAAAGAGAAGACGCATTGACATAATTGACACTTGCCCTCTATGCGATAGAGCACCAGAGAATGAATATCTTATATTTTTTCATTGTGAGTTTGCTACTTCTATTTGACATTTATATTATGTAGTTTGGAACGTGTCTCCTACAATAACACTGCATCATTGGCTTGCATCAGTTATGTCTTGCTTTACAAAGGCACAGAAGGAGGAGGTATGCATGATTATATGGAGTTTGTGGACTCACCGCAATGAAGTTGTATTGCAACAGAAAACTCATGACGAATCCTTTGTTATTCGCAGCGCCACTTCAACATTAATAGAATGACAGACTGCTCAAATCAGGAATAATAGTCCACCCACAAAATAACAACGTCCTCAATCCAAATGGCAAGCTCCACAATCGAACCGGTTTAAGTATAATGTAAATGTGGCGCTTTTATCTTCGAGATTTTATGGATTAGGAATGGTGATACGGGATTGTAAAAGGTTGAATTGTGCGAGAAAGTTAATGATTTTATCAGGGTGGAGGGATCCTCAAATCGACGAGGCATTATGTTTTCGAGAAGCCCTAAGCTGGATCAAAAACCTTTCCTTTTCTCCCATATGTGTGGAAATGGATTGTCAAATAATTACTTAATTCTTGACATCTACACATAATTTTCCTTCTTACTTTTCAATGATTATTCAGGATTGTAAAGCTCTTCTTAACGAGCATCAGTTTATTTCTATTGCTTTTGTTAGGAGGCCAACGAATCAGGTTGCTCATAAGATAGCTAGGGCAACTAATTCTATGTATGGTTTTGAATGGGGGTATGCCCTCCAAGTTTTCTATATGACGTTTTATCTTTGGATACTAATAATATGCACTGAGCGCATCTGACAACGTTTTAAAAAAATGAAGGAAATAGTCGATCTCATATGCTAAAGTATAAAAATTCTTAAACAAATGTGTAAGGGCTTGTTATATAACAAGTTCACTGAACTGACACCATATAAGAATTCCAGTTGGAACATTATTTATATGTCTATAAAAATTCTCAATATGATGATTGTATAAGTGATCCTTTGACTTGAGATTACTAAAGTTATCTTATATAGGGATTGTTGTGTGTTTCATACTACTTATAACCTATTCTAACCATAGGCAATTCAATCAATAGTCATTAGTTGTAACATGAACTATATAGAAGTAGTTGAGTGATCAAGATAAGATTCAACACCCTAAAGAAATTACGGAGAATATTTCATTGTTCTCGACTAGTATTGTTTCGGGAAATCCTTTGCCAAGATGAAATGTTGTTTTGTAAATAATTTAGAGTATTATTAATTAAATCAATAGCTAATGGTGGAGAACTAATTTGATTGGACTCAAAATACAGTAGACATTAATTTCATGCTCTATGTCTAATAAGAACATTATATGATGAAATGATTAAATTATACGAAAAAATCATGCATGGAAAGGTTATTCAAAACCACTTTGACATTTATAAATATTTGGATGGTCATGATGTGTTGTTAGACGTCAATCTCGATTTATAGATATAAATTGTTTAATTTAAGAATTAAAGATAAATTATAGGAGTTTAGTTTATCTAATCCTAAATATGATTTAAAGTCATAATTTGTACCTATCATTATAAGAAAGATAGGTTTTGTGACGAAAATTACTGATGGAAAATAAAGTCTTTCTATCAGGAAGCAAATTTGGCGACAGAAATTACTGATGGAAAGAAACATCGGAGAAACGACCTTTAGTAAATTTAGTGGTAGAAGTTAAAGTATCCATCGGTACCATTAATGACGAAATTTTGGATTCCCGTCCGTAAGCTAAAGAAAATTTATCGACGAGTTTATAATATTCCATCGCTACTTTGAGGATGGAATCCTAATATTCTATCGGTGAATTTGCCAACAATAAATCATATGTTCACTACTAAAGTTACTGATATATATGTTTCTGTCACTAAATTATCAACAGAAATATGAACTGTCGCTAAATTTTTACCGACGGAATGATATATTCTGTAGGTAATTTACAATTGGATTTATTTATTAGTGACAGAATATTGTAGTTTTGTTGGGAAATTTAACTTTGACAAATTTCTACCCCCATTTCTCACTTTCTACCTGAGTTTTCTGTTTATAATCTTATGATTTTTTGTATATTTAATTTTTGTAAATAATTTAATATTGATTGATAAATATAAAGTAAACATTATCTTGATTGTTAATATAATAAAAAATTAAAATGTACATGAATAAGTATCTTCAAAATAATTGTAAATTAAGAATTTATACAAAAAACTTAAGAGTAGCAGAACATCAAATACATTCACTTATCTATCTAAACTATGGAGGTGGTGAAAGTGGATGCTCTGATTGCTGCGATGAGGTATTGTCCCTCTCCTTTAACTGATCCATCTCATCACAAAGTTGGGCTATGTACCATGGATTGTTGCAACTGAGTTGTCAGTCTCTCTACTATGCTCTCAAGATGAAGGAGTCTTTCCTTTGATACAGATCGCCTACTAGATGCAGTTGTAATTGATGCGGAGAATTGTGAATAACACGTGTTTGCAAATGAACCTAAGTCGAAAATCCTTCCACAACGATCCCTACCACCTACTGCATTAAGATATACCTGACTCTCATTAATAGTTTTAGAGTTCTGAGACTATCATTAAATACTTGTATTTAGTCCTATCATTATATTTGTTTATGTTAATAAGTGATATTTTTAAGAATTAATATTAACGTATAGATTTTACATACATGAAGTTGTCTACATCAAGTGTTGACGAAGGTCATATCATCGTGCTTCTTAGTGTGAGTGTGCAAAAATAGCTGGCGTACATGCTTACTGCCTATAAGCTTTTTCTGCATAAGAATAAATTGTTAAAACAGAACTATAATTTACAAAAATTTTAACATAATTTTCTCTATTTTTATGATATTTACCCTCTTTTAGGGAAAAAATTTAACTCAACACCACAGTCATTAATAGCACCAGACATTTATAACATCATTATTCTCTATAATGCACATATATTTTCATTTTAAAATTCATACATCAAATTACACTAAAATCAAATTTCATGTATTAAAGTACAAAATCAGAATGCAAGTGTAAAGTTTTGATACTTACAAGTTGAAGTGCATGCTCCTGGTAGGTCAAAGATCCTCCAGTATGTATGGGTAGACTTTCTCCATCTGGTCCCCCGTGTTTGTTGGCAGAATTGAGCTCTAAAATGGATATTGTCTCGAATGATGCCTAATACTGCTACCAACGACTCTATATTTCTTCAAATATATATGGTATTCGTACACCATTCTTATGTATCGAAGCAAGAAAGTCTCTATAACATGTACGAGCTCGCCTCTCCCATACATTATAAATTACAACATCAAATTTTGGCTCCTAAAAAAGTTTTTTCTAAAAAAAATAAAAACATACTATAAGTACTTATAAACGACAATATTTATCTAATTAATGTATAAAATTAGATAAAATAAAAAAGATTAAAGAATATATTTTTTTGTACTTCAAACTCCTGATAATAAAAATCCTTTGTCACCTAAAAGACATTTTTCAATATATAACCCTCAAGATCTATCTTCTTCTTGAACTTGGATGACATATTTCTAAAGCACGTTCTAGACATGACCAACCTAATATATAAGATATTTTAGATCATTTTCAAATTAAAACCTATAACTTCAGTATAAACCTATGATGTTATCATGCACGTATTATTTTTGGAACTTCACTCGCAGATTGTTGATGATTGTGATGTAAGTTCTTTCATCAACTCTCTTAGCTTTAGGCTGGAAGTGAATTAGTAACATTTATCCCTGATATCTCTGTCAATATAGTGGTGCTGGATGGTGTAGCAAGGGTGCTGGATGGTGTAGCAAGGGTAAGGAATTTGACTTTATAGGTGTTGTAGGTGGGGAAGGTGATACCTAATCTGGATGCACATTAGCTGGATGTACAACACCTAATTTTGTAGCATTTACATAATGTGATGATTCTTCTGGGCAGTCACTGGCTCCTCTAAATCGTGGTAACCTAAACCTTGGCCTCATCATATCTTGTTTTCTTTTTTGTAGCATATTTTAAACTGAAGTTTACATTTTATTGATTATGCCACTAATAAGACAATATAAATTAAATATATAACAATATATTATTGATGTAATAGTACATTTATTCATATAATATTCTATTAATCACATAAATTAATCGTTATCATCACTTAATTGTAAATGAAAATCATCATCGTCTTTTTTTTCTGAAGAAGTAAAATCAAACTCAAGCTCCTCTTCAAATCTCTCACCCTTCTCATCCTCTCCAAATGAAATTTCAACGTATTTATTATTTGGATTGTTCAAATGTTCCTTCTCATCATATGTTAAACATGCATTTATTTCATGAACATCTTCTTGAAATGCTTCACTTTTAAATCTCTTGTTTTTCCCTTTTCCATGTGATTTAAAAACAGCTTTAGGTTTTACTTTGCAAACGTCCAACTATTCTGAATTATCTCATCTTAAGCTGAGAAAGGGGATACAATACACCTAGATCGCTTGCATCACCAACATAAAAGGTTCAAATCATCTATTTCTTCTCCTCTAGTTGATTTTAACTAAATTATATCGACTATGCACTTTTTTTCAACATTAGGAGTTGGATCAAACTATTCACACTTAAATATCGCACTCTATTTTATTGGCAATGCAGGGTACTCAATTTCAAGTGTTTCAATAATTTTACTATAATAATCCATCAATTCTTCATATATGCAAACCCCACTATTTACTATTGCTATGCTATGACCATGATATTCTGTATAAAATTCGTATCCATTAACAAAATATACTGGATACGATTTAGCATTTCGTAAGGTCCTTTCGTAAGATCACATACGAACTTATTCTCTATTGGATTTTCTGAGGCTTACACAAAAAATTGTCATATTAAATAGTATAGTGTCATTTAAACAATTTGATCTGATAACTCAACCATTTCAATTATTGCAAGTGAAAACTTATATATTTCTCGAATCATTAAGGAAAGTGTCTTTTAACTTCTTTATTGATATCATCCTATGTTGTTTCGAGCATTAACTCGCGTAACCATTCCTTGTATAATCTAAAAGCATTATTATGTATTTTAGTTGTGAACAACACTAACTTCGAAAACTCAAATAATCAATTTCAAAAGTAACATAAACTTACTGTATGAAAGGTTGAAGCTCTTATAAATTCAATAAAATGTAATCATAGGCAGCCTCTATTTATTATTCTGTTAACATTCTTCTTGTTGAACGTTCATATGTTCTTCCTAGATATGTGAAAATGAATAAGTTACCGTCAACATCACACATTTCTCCCCCATCGTCATTATGATAAATTTTTCTTTCTCTTGTGCTCACAAGCAGCTCAAAATAATGTGAATAAAATGTACTTGCTTCCTCTATTAATAAGCGTTACATATCAAACCTTCAAATCTAGCCTTATTTTTGACATTTTTCTTCAAGTGATGTAAATACCTACATTACAAATAGGGTTATTACAATTCTATGATTAAAATATGCTATAAATTTTATTTAAATATTAACAATAATTACCTCTAATTGGACCAACAAGTTTAGCTTTGTGTGCTAAATGTACAGGTAGATACTTCATTCAGTTAAAGGAACTTGGAGGAAAAATCCCTTCCAATTTGCACAAGATAACTACAATTTTCTTTTCTAGTTTTTCCATTTCAACTGTTAAGTTTTTGAAAAACAAAATTAATTTTGTTATAGCTTCCCAAACCTTATTCGATAGCAACTCCCAAAATGCAATTGGAATTAGCCTTTGCATAAACATATAACTTTTCATCCCAAATAATTTGTATTTCTTCATGCCCACACACCTTGTTAAGTTCGAAGCATAACCATCAGAAAACTTTAGACTTTTCAACCATTCAGACAAATTTTTGTATTTATTTTTGTCTAAAATGTAACATGCTTTTAGATATTTATTTGTGCGAGGATCTTTATCTAACTCATTCCTTCTATAAAAAAGTTTCAAATCAACTCATGATTTTGCATTATCTTTAATCCTCCCTTCAATGTTCATTGTGGTGTTAAACAAATTGTCAAAAATATTTTTTCAATATGCCTCACATCTAGATTATGACATGTCAAATTAGTTTTCCAATAAGGCAAATCCCAAAAGATACTTCTTTTTCTCCAACAAAAGTTTTTACTAATGCTTCTGTTAATTTCTCAGCTTCAAGTTTTATAACTTTCAACAAGACTAATTCATCAATCTCTTGCGATATCTCTTCACCAGCTTTGTGAGTGGGAGGAGGTATTTATACCATCCTATTCTTAATAAAATTTTTATTACATCTAAATGGATGATTTGGAGGAAGAAATTTTTTTTGGTTATTAAATCAAGATGTTTTGACCCCGTTAGGAAGATAAAAGTCATCAGAATCATTGTCATAGTAAGGAAAACCAATTTCTCAACTATGCTCCAACCAAAAAACATAGCATACGTAGGGAAATCACTAATATTCCACATCAAATTTTCTCTCAACAAAAAATTTTGTTTAAGAGACATATCATATGTCTCCACACCAAATTCCCAAAGTTGATGTAATTCAGACACTAATGGTTGTAAGAATACATCAATTTTATGCTTTGAATTCTTAGGCCCTAGCACAATCACCGATAAGAATATACCTCATTCATACGAATCCATAGAGGTAAATTATAACGAGAAATTATGATTGGTCATGATGAATAATGTTAGTCTGATTTATCAAAAGATTGGAATCCATCTGTCAACAATCTCAACCTAATATTTCGACTTTTCATTGGAAACTCATAATGGGTATTATTGAAATATTTCCATGCGAGTGCATCTGATGGATGACTCATTATTCCATCTTCTTGATCATGTTCATTATGTCATCTCATGTGAGATGCAGTAACATCAGAGCCCTATAGTCTTTGAAGTCTCAAAGTTAGCAGAAAATAATATATCCACTTCCAGCGTACTAATTTCTGTTTATTAGAATGCTTTCTAAGTTTGAACCTAAATTGACCACAAAATTTGCACTTTTGTAATTCTACATTATCTCTATAAAACAACATACATCCCAAATTGCAATAATCAATTATTTCAACTGACAAACCAAAACCCTCAATAAGTTTCTTCATATTGTAGAAATTATCAACCATTGTATAATCAAGAGGCAATGATTCATTATACCAAGTAAGAATTTATCCAAACTTCGATCAGAAATATACCTTTCAGACTTTATGTTCAATATTCGAGCAATTGGAAATAATTGAGTCCTGGTCTCACAATTTGACTATAATTCTTGGATAGTTGATTTTAATAAATCAAAAAACTTTTTTGCCTGTGGGTTTGGTTCTTATTAAAGATTTTTTTATATTTGCTTGAAATATATAACTGGCTATATCATAAATCATTTAGGTATAAGGATTTTAAGTAGTATCGATATTATTTGTTATAAATCTAGTCCCCCTTCAAACCCATTTACATTTATTAAGGAGTTTACTTCATCACCCCTAAAGATGCTACAAATTAATGACTTCCCATATCGTGTCCACTCAAAATAATTTGGACCAAACCCTTTTCTTAACAAATGGAGATTCACTTCATCAATAGGAAGAAAACGAATATATTTGCACTTTTTACATAGACATCTGATCTTTGGACCGTCCATATATGCAAGTTGAGAACATGCATAGTCAATAAAAGCTTTAACTCCCTCAACAAACTTAGGATTAATGAAACCGTCGAGTGTTAATCATCTATACATCCAAGATCTATCAACATTACTCATTTTTGCAAAATTGTTATTTAAAAATGTGATTTCATAGTTAGATATAATAATCATTATGGTAATATACATATTAATCTTACAAAACATTTAATCTTTACTTTACAGATCATTAGGTCCATCATTCCCTGTAAATTTTTACAGGTCTTTGACCATTTCCCCTCCAAATTGTAACCAACCTATCCCACCATATGATTTCACAGCTAGAAAACTCAATCACAACCAATTCCATCTTAGTGATTGGACAATCGCCACATTCTAAGTCATAAGAACCTTACTACTTCATAGAAGAATTTGTGAGGAAAGATAAGGCTTTGATCTTTATTATCCTAATATATGTTAATACCCTATAAGCAACCTACAAATGAACTGTACTTGGCTTATCGATATATTAACTTAATTGATGGACAACATATGTGAGTATCAGTTAAATAAAGTAATTTGCCAACTAATATCTTGTAAGAAGTGACATTAAGAAGTAAAATAAGCACCTACATATGATTTTTCTAACTTTATATTAGAATGAAAGGAGTGGAAATTGGTTTACTATAAATAAAATCAGTCTCCTCAAAAAGATCAAAAGCATATTTTTTGCTAACATATGTTAATTCCAACACTAGATCGAGCAATGACATTGAAGTTCAAGTCTTTATCATTTCCAAAGTTTGATTTTGAACAAGCACTATAGTACGTGGCATTGTTTACACTTGTGAATCAAGAAAGCAAGTGCTCACTGTGACTCCTAGACTCGTAGAATTTTTCACTGATAAGCCTCATGGGAGCTGTATCACGAGTTTCTAGCCTATATCCATCTCAAGGGTTTATTACGCAAAGAAATGTCAAGTCAATTACATGCATTTCTTATGTTAATAATAAGTTTGAATTAATCACATTGAAGTTCAAGTCTTTATCTTTCAGTTTTAACAAATTCCCAAACATAAATACTTACACTACTAAACCCGAGCCTAAAGACTCATCAATCATTGTTGGAGGTAAAATTGCAAAGAACAAAACAAATTGATCACATTGTAGACATTACTTAGTTGAACAACTTACCTTAATAGATGGACAATCACAAACTACAAAAAAGAGGAAAAGGTTGGACAATTATCGACGCTCTTCAACACAGAATATTGCAAAGAAAGACAATAAACAATTAGCTATTAACGTTTTCATATCCTACAACTTATAATATTACTTAAGCCATTGAAGGCTCGATCTCTGCTTGAAAAAGAACAATTAACCTCAATTTCATCATAACAATTTTTTGCAGTATCACATATAGACAAAGACAACATATAAATTTTTCACAAGATCATAACCATTATTATGCAACAAACATTATCATGCAAAACCACTGTTGTGGAAACCATTATTACAACCTCCTTCTCATTCATATAGGCCTCTTTCTCATTAAAATGGTATGAAGCAAACTCATAATCATTATAGGTCTCTTTATTATCATTATAGGTCTCTTTATAAGCATAAAGGCATTATACTTGCTCCCATTTAATATCAATCCTTATAAGAAACAAAAAAAAACATCGCATTTTCACTAAATCACTATAGGTGATATTTTCATGAAAAGGGTATATCATATACTAATCATTTATTATACTCTACTATCACACAAAGAGAACTTTAAGGACCAAGTTTCTGCGGGTTCCTAG
>JANKYF010000004.1:25482135-25505370 GCA_029829435.1 Erythroxylum hondense | reverse complement strand
AAAAGATAAAATAATATATTTTGTGTACCTCAAACTCCTGATAATAAAAATCCTTTGTCGGTTGAGAGACATTCTTTCATATATAAGATCTATCATCTCCTTGAACGTGGATGATATATTTCTTGAACATGTTCCAAAAGGAACTAACATAATATATAAGTTATTTTAGATCATTCCCAAATTAAAACCTATAACTTCAGTATAAACCTATAGTGTTATCATATACTACAAAATTTTTAGAATTTTATTTACAAATTGTTGACAATTGTGATATACGTTCTTCCATCAACTTCATTAGCTCCAGGCCAGAGATCGCCTCCTTTATTTACAATGTTTACCCCTAATATCTTTGTTGGTATAGGAGTGGTGAATGATATAGGGCTAGTGGATGGTGTAATAGGGTTGCTGGATGGTATAACAGCAGGTACAGAAGGTGATGCCTTATTTTGATGTGCAGTAGCGTCTATAGAATGTGATGCTTCACTTGGAAATGCACTGGCTTCTTCAAATCGTTGTAACCTAAACCTTAGCTGCATCATATCCTGTTTTCTCTTTGATGACATATTTTTAACCTGAAATTTATATTTTATTGAATTTTCCAATAATATAACAATATAAATTCAATATACAACAATATATTGTTGATGCAATAATAGATTCATTCATATAATATTCTATTACAAACACAAAAGAATCACTATCAGCACTTAATTGTAAATCAAAATCATCATCTTCTTTTTCCAAAGAATTAGAATCAAACTCAAGCTCTAATTTAGATCTCTCGCCCCCTTATCCTCTCCAAATGAAATTTCAACATATTCATTATTTGGATCATTCAAAGGTTCATTCTTGTCATATGATACATGTGCATTTATTTCATAAACATCTTCCTGAAGCACTTCACTTTCAATTCTCTTATTTTCTTCTTTTTCATGTAATGCAAAAACGCTTCTAGGTTTTACTTTGTATATAACTAACTAGTCTAATTTCTCTCATTGTAAGCTAAGGAAAGGGACATAATATACCTAGATCACTTGCATTGCCAACATGAAAGGTCCAAATTGTCTAAGTCTTCGTCACTAGTTAATTTCAACTATATTGTATCGAATGTGCACTTTTATTCCAACATTAGGAGTTGGATCAAACCATTCACATTTAAATATCACACTCCATTTTATCGGCAATGTAGGGTACTCAATTTCAAGTATCTCAATAATTTTATTATAGTAATTCATCAATTATCCATGTATGCAAACCACACTATTTACAGTTGTCATGCTATGACCATAATATTCTGTATGAAATTTGTATTCATTAACAAAATACACTGAATATGATTTAATAGTTTGCAAAGTCCTTTCGTAATATCACATATCAACTTATTCTTTATTGGATTTTTTAGGCGTACACAAAAAACAATTTATCATATTAAATAGTAGTATAATGTCATCTAATCATTTTGATCCTATAATTCAACCATTTCAATTATGACAAATGAAACTTACATATTTCTTGAACCACCGAGGACAACTTCTTTGTTGATATCATTTTATGTTTTTTTAGGCATTAGCTCGCGCAACTATTGCTCTTATAATTTAAAAACATTATTATGTATTTTAGATGTGAACAACAGCTCAAATAGTCTATTTCAAAATCAACTTAAACTTACTACACGAAAGATTGAACCTTTTGACAATTCATTAAAATGTAACCACAGGTAGCCTCTATTTTTTCTGTTGTTAATATTCTTCTTATTGAACGCCCATATGTTTGTCCTGGATATGTGAAAATGGATAAGTTACCATCAACATCACCTTTTTCTCCCCCATCATCATTACGGGGAACTTTTCTTTCACTTATGTGCACATGCGACTCAAAATAATATGAACAAAATGTACTTGCCTCCTCCACTAAATAAGTATTACTTATCAAACCTTTAACTATAGCCTTGTTTTGATGTTTTTCATCAAGCGATGCAAACACCTACATTACAAATAGGGTTATTACAATTTTGGGATTAAAGCATGCTATAACTTTTATTTAAATATTAAATATAATTACCTCTCAAATGGATACATCCATCGATATTGAATTTGACCAACAAGTTTAGCCTTGTGTGCTAAATGTACAGATAGATGGTCCATGCAGTCAAAAAAGCTTAGAGGGAAAATCTTTTCCAATTTGCACAAGATAACTGGCATTTTCCTTTCTAATTTTTCCATTTCAACCAACTTTATTTCAGATGATGTTAAACTTTTGAAAAATAAACCTAATTCTATTATAGCTTCTCAAACCTTATTCGGTGGCAACTCTCAAATGCAATTAGAATTAGCCTTTACATAAACACTTGACAATTATGACTTTTAATTCCAAATAATTTGTGCTTTCTCATATCCACACACCTTGCCAAGTTCAAAATATAACCATAGGGAAACTTTAAATTTTTCAACCATTCACATAAATTTTTCTTTTATTTTTTCTAAAGTGTAGCATGCCTTTAGATATTTACTGGTGCGAAGATCTTTATCTAACTCATTCCTTCTACAAAAAAGTTTTAAATCAGCTCGTGATTTTATTGTCCTTTGTTCTCCCATTAATATTCATTATGATGTTGAGAAAATTGTTAAAAATATTTTTCAATATGCATCACATCTAGATTATGACATATCAAATTATTTTTCCAATATGGCAAATCCTAAAAGATACTTCACTTTCTCCAACCAAAATTTTTACTAATGCTTCTATTAATTTGTTCATCTTTAAGTTCTGTAACTTTCAACAACCCTAATTTCTCAATCTTTTGTAATATCTCTTCACTAGCTTTATGAGGGGAGGAGGTGTCTGTACCATGCTATTCTTAATGAACTTTTGTTTATTGAGTCTAAATGGATGATCTGGAAGAAGAAATTTTCTCTAGTTGTCAAACCAAGATGTTTTGGCCCCGTTAGGAAGATAAAACACATAAGAATCATTGCTATAGTAATGACAAGCCAATTTTCATACTGTGCTCTATTAGGTTCCAATCATGCATCTCATATATAATATATATCAAATATACGTAGCAGAAATAAAATGGAGCCTCAAAAACCAATCTACTCATTTATATAGATATATAAAAACAAAAACATGAAATGTAAGATATTTACATACCTTTATGATGATCTCCATCGTTCTTTAATCTTCTCTACATTGGGTTGTCGTAAACCATCTCTACTAAAAGTTCACACGAAGATAGAAGGATGAAACCTCACTAGGAGATGACTAGAATTCTTTCTTTGTGCTAGGAAAGACAAGAACTCTTGAGAGAGTTAGAGAGAAATAAGTGTTGTTTGCTTCCATTAATGCATGCTATTCATGGTCATTAACTTCCTATAACTTCTATTAATGCATACTATTTTATGGTCATTAAGTTTCCATAACTTTCCATTAGTGATGGGGGTTATGGAAGGTCAACTGGCGCAAAAAATTGAGATGATTTTTGTGCATCTTGTGTAAGACACAAGAAAAGAAAAAGAAAGGTTCGTTTTCTTACACACACACTTTTTCTCTCTAATTTTATCAAGAGTTCTTGTCTTTGCTAGTATAAAAAAAAATTTCTAGTCATCTCCTAGTGAGGTTTCATCCTTCTATCTTCGTGTAGACTTTCATTAAAGATGATCTGCATTGATCATTTTGGTTTACGACAACCTAACGTAGAGATGATTAAAGAACGAAGGACATGTCAGAAAGGTATGTAAACATCTTACATTTCATATTTTTATTTTTCTATATTTATAAGTATGAGTATATCTAATTTTTGAGGTTCTATTACCACTACGTATATTTGATAAATATATTATGTATGAGATGCATGATCAGAACCTATATATTATGTATGAGATGCATGATCAAAACCTAATAGTGATATCAAAGCCATCTTGTGCCTCGTTAGATGTAGAATACATGACATGTGAAATTTGTTTTCATGATTATGACAGCTTAGAGTCCTATAATGTTTTGATCGAAATTAATTATAGAAAAATGGTTTTCACAATTTTCTTTCACCAATCTATTCATAAGATGTATATGAATGATTTATTGTGATTGAAAATATTTTTTAATGTGATTAAAATATTTAATTTCGAATTTACAAGAAAGTGCATGAAATATGTCTCTATGCTAGGCATGTGATGTCTATTGGCTAAACTTATGAGGTTACGCATGATTTTCTTGGAATTTGACTCTAAAATAGTTTTGTGAACATATTTGGGATGTGTTTATCCCTCTGTAATTTTTCTAGAATTATTAAAAATATTTTAATAATTTATCAGACAATTTTCGAGATCTGGACAGTTATCCAAAAATTGTAAGATCTGTTTTGTTTGATGTTTTTTTATGTTTATATTTCAGTTCCAGAACCTTAAAAATATTTTTATGTGATAAAAATGAGTTAATTTGATGTTTAATGCATGCCTAAATGATTTTACTCAAAATTTGATTTCCAAAAAATTTTAGAAATCATATTTGTCATTTTTAATGTCTTATCGATGTTTCGGTGATCAGGATAATTTTTGAGTGGTTCTTAATTTTTTTTATCATCATGAAATGACCTAGAGATGCTTGGAATGATGATTTTATGTTCTATAAATTTTTAAAAATTATAGAAATTGATTTTGAATTAATTTTAGTAGAGCAATAGCTAGTAAGACTAGAAAAATTGTCTTGTATGACAAAATTGAAGTTGTTTAATATTGGAAACCAAATAATTATTTTAAGGTAAATTGATTATGAATTAACTTCTAGAATTAGGAATTCATGTTAATTAGATTAATATTAATTCCAATCGAAATAACATACAATAGTAATTTTATCCAAGTTAGTAAAAGGAAGATAGTAAATCTAAGTGTTGGATTGGGCTTAGATCCAAGTGTTGGATTGGGCTTTCATGTTAGGATCTATAAGATGTCATAACCAAAATGATGTGTTTATATATATGCATTGGAGAATGCATGGTTAAGAGAATGTGAGGGCTTGCATGATGGATGGTTATAGGCTTAAGCACAATTTGATTAGGTAGTTCATATCATGCCATGTAGTTATAGTAACTACATGCATATATATATATATGTGTGTGTGTGTGTGTGTGCGAGTTATATGTATAAGACCATCTAAGTTAGATGAGACCTTAGTCAAACTCCTTATTTAGAATATTAAATGCCTTCCTTTAATATGATGAGAACCAGAGTCCTTTTAAAGTTAGGTTTGTTGGGCAAACCTAAGCCTACTTTGCATGGATATTTTTGAACCATGGAAATAGGATTTTCGGATTAACGGGTTGATTTTAACTAGAAGCATTGGTTTATTGGGCAAACCCAAAATCAACATGGATAGAGGCAAGGTTGGGTAGTGTACGTTAGATGTATACATTTCAAGAGTTGATAGCCCAATGAATGTGCACACATTAACAGTTGATTGCACTAGATTCGATAGTTGCATTAGACATGCAATTGGTATGATCGATACCTACCGGTTAAACTAAAATGGCTTGTTAGGCAAACCCAAAGTCATTCTTAGGGGTATTAGATATCGACCTACTAGGAGAATTTCTCTACGAGTTCTCTCAGATTTATATTGAGGGTTATAAATTTGTGAAAAATAGTAGGAGCCATAATGCGTGCTATTAAAGTCCTTATAGACATACATTTAAGTACATTTTAATTTTTCTCTCTTTAACGAAAGGTTGTTATTGCCGAAGTCAACACCATAAGTACTAGTGTTAATCTAAGATCATTGATGGAAGCTAACAAGTTGACTAGACCAAACTTCCTTGACTGGCTCATGAACTTGAAAATAGTTCTTAAGTTCAAGAAGCTTGGTTATGTCTTGGAAGAACCACTTCCCGATTCCCTGGATGCTGATGCCTCTGATGATGATCAGAGGGCATATAGGAAGCATCTCGATGATAGCAATAAGGCTAGTTGTATTATGCTAGCCACTATATCACTAGAACTGCAAAAGTAGCATGAAGCTATGAATGCTCATACCATAATCTATCATCTTAAGGAGCTCTTTGATAAGCAAGCAAGGTCCAAAAGGTTTGAGACTTCAAGATTGCTCTTCTGCTCCAAGATGGTTAAGGGAACATCTCCAATGAAATATGCACTAAATATGAATGGTTACATCAAACAGATGGCCTCCTTGGGTTTTGTTTTGGATCATGAATTAGGTATTGACTTAATGCTAATAGGTTTAACCGATAGCTCCTCACAATTTATGTTTAAATATTGTATGAACAATATATCCAATACAATTCTCTAGGTGGTCAATATGCTTAAGGCAGATGAGCCATCTGTCTGCAAGGACAAGGTTGTGATGTTGGTGGACTCTTCTAGTTCGAAGGAAAAGAGTCAAAAGAATAAGAATTCTGTAGGTCCTAAGGGAGGTGTCAAGAAAGCAAAGTAGACTACCTCGAAGGGAACTTACTTCCACTATGGCAAGGATGGCCACTGGAAGAGAAACCGTAAGACCTATATGGAGTCCTTCAAGCAGAAGAAGGCATCTGATGACTTTTAGACCTAATAAATACTTATGTATATGGTCTGATGTCCATACATGTTAAAGGTGGTTTCGTATACTTCATTACCATTATCGATGATCATTCTCGATATGGGTATATGTATCTTATGAGATACAAGTTTGAAGCCTTTGAAAGGTTCAAAGAATTCAGAAATGAAGTTAAGAAACAACTTGGGAGAAGTAATAAATCACTTCAATTGGATCAAGGTGGTGAATACTTAAGTCAAAAGTTTTGGATTATCTCAAGGATGATGGAATATTGTCCCAGTGGACTCCACCTTACATGCCACAACACAATGGTGTGACTGAGAGGAGAAACTGAACCTTGTTAGACATGGTGAGGTCTGTCATGGGTTTAGTGAATTTACCAAAATCCTTTTAGGAGTATGCACTCGAAACTTCTATTTATGTATTAAATAGAGTCCCATCCAAGTCAGTTGATGTTACTCCATATGAGATATGGACTAACAAGAAATCATATCTTTCTCATATGAAAGTTTGGGGTTATCCTACATATGTGAAGCAAATTCAACAGATAAGCTTGAAGTTAAATATGACAAATGTCTATTTGTAGGATATCCTAAGGAAACTATAGGATATCAATTCTACCATGTTTTGGAACAAAAGGTGTTTGTTTCAAAACATGCTTTCTTTTTAGAGCAAGAGTTTCTTCTAAGAGAAGACAGTGGACGCAAAATTGAACTTGTGAAATTTCAAGATACTCAAACAGGTGTAGATCAATTGCCTGGACCCTAGACTATTGTTTATGAAGATGAAACAATAGTTCAACCTTCTGACACACAAGAAGTTTAAAGGCCAGGTAGGATATGTCATGTTCTCGAGGGATACAGATTTCTCTTAAGTGAACTTAATAACGTATTGTTCATAAAAGATGATGAGCCTACTATCTATGAAGAGGTTCTGAAGAGTTAAGAATCTGACAAATGGCTTCAAGCTATACAATGCACAGTGGATTATATATGTAAAAACTAAGTATGGACTTTGGTTGACCCACTTGAAGGGATAAAACCAATAGGGTGCAAATAGGTTTTCAAGAAGAAAACTGACATAGAGGGTAATGCAATCACCCTTAAAGCTAGGCTTATAGCTAAAGGTTATTGTCAAAGAAAAGGTGTTGACTATGATGAAACATTTAGCCTAGTAGCTATGCTTAATCCATTAGGATACTCCTCGCCATTGCTGTTCATTATGATTATGAGATATGACAAAAGGATGTAAAGATGACTTTCCTTAATGCAAACCTAACCGAGGATGTGTATATCACACAACCTGATGGTTTCATATCCATGAATGGAGAAAAGGTTTGCAAGCTTTAGAAATCCATTTATGGATTGACACAAGCATCCAGGATTTGGAATATCATATTTGATGAGAAAATCAAAGAGTTTGGTTTCTCAAAAAATCTGGATGAGTTGTGTGTGTATAAGAAGGTTATTGGGAGTGCAATTGTGTTCCTTGTACTGTATGTAGATGACATATTGCTAATAGGAAACAATGTCTCTATTTTGCAATAAGTCAAAATTTGGTTAGCTAAGAACATCTCTATGAAAGATCTTGGAGAAGTAACTTATATTTTGTCGATAAAGATCTATAGAGATAGATTTGAGAGATTACTTGGTCTTTCTCAAACTACATACATAGACAAGATATTAAAGAGGTTTAGGATGGAGCAGTCCAAGAGAGGTTATCTTCCCATGGTATATGGGATTACACTCTCTAAATATATGTGTCCAAAGACACAAGAAGAGAGGACTCGCATGAGTTTGATTCCTTATGCTTTAACTATAGAATCAATCATGTACACTATGTTATGTACTAGACCCGATGTATTGTATGCTATAAGTGTTACGAGCAAATATCAGTCAAACCCTAGTGAGGGCCATTAGGTGTTTGTCAAAAATATCCTTAAGTCCTTGAGAAGAACTAAAGATGTATTCTTGGTATATGGAGAAGGTGATCTTGTGGTTAGTGGGTATACTGATGCCAGCTTCCAATCCAATAGGGATGACTCCAGATCCCAATCTAGATATGTATTCACACAAAATGGTGGTACAGTCAGTTGGAAAAGTTCCAAACAAGAGACGAGTATTGATTAGATGATAGAGGTGGAGTACATTGCAGCTTCAAAAGCAGTCAAGGAAATAATTTGGATCAAGAAATTCATCATGAAACTTGGTGTGGTTCTAAGCATCGCTAACCCAGTGTAGTTGTATTGTGACAACAATGGGACTATAGCATGGGCAAAGGAATCGAGGTCTCATCAGAAGTCCAAACATATGCTCAAGTGCTACCATTTGATTAGAGAAATCATTGGTAGAAATGATGTCAAGATAGAGAGAGTTCCCACCAATCAAAATATAGCTGATCCGTTGACTAAGCCTATTTCTCAAAAGAGTTTTGTGTCATATGTACACACCAATGGTATTATATATCAAGGCAATTGGCTTTAGTGCAAGTGGGATTTTGTTAGAGTAGTACTCTAAAGGCAATCACCCTTAGCACTTATTGTACAAATCATTTTATGAATAATATAGACATTTTCATTATTTTGATGTTGATACATTTATGGATTTTTTGTTGATCTTAAATTGATTGAGTGATGTTCTTGATACAAAACATAGCATGGAGGAAATCATGATGAGATCATGATAATAAGATTCCTGTTATGTGTAATTATGTTAGTATATAAACTTTCCCTAGTCATAGGATTAATGAGATGGGATATCATTAATCCGGATAGACTAGCATATGTTATACTCCTTGATTAGATCAAGTAGTAGATCTCATAAGCTGTTACAAGTGGATGCTTACTAAGGGTAGTAAGTACATTGGATTGACCTATTATGAGACAATCATATAGATATTCTATTACAATCTCAATGATAGTCTCATCGTAGCAATGATGCAAGTAACCTTTGACTTGAGGTGCTCAAGGATATCTCATATACTGATCCTGTCCTTTGATTACATTCATCGGTGCCTTTCAAAGGTTACTTATAGGGTGGTGACTGGGTACAGCTTGAGGTATTCAAAGGTAATTGAGAACCAATAAAGGATTCTTGATAGAAGGAGATGATACCCACAACCTTTTGTCAGGGTCATTACTCGAGAGTCTCTGGCTAGAGCAGATATGTGTCATAAAGAGAGTTTTCAATGATAGATAGAGTAATGAGATCCTTACCACGAGATCTAATATCACTTGGACTAGATGTGACGTACTCAGTCTAATGGGAGTTAACACTTTGACCATACTTTGAATCAAGTGAGGTATAGATGGTGAAAGGACGAATTGCATGGAGACATTACGTATGGAAGGGTTTGTAGTCAAACCACTAACTTTCTGATCAATTGGGGATCATAACATATTGTTAGATACCGCTCTTGACTTAATTAAATTAAGTGTTAATTGAAGTTAACAACATAACCGGAAACCTAATGGGTCACACACATAGGAGATCCTAAGGATGAGTAAAATGGTCGTGACTGGTGATTTAAGATATGAGAGACTATTTTGGGATTGTATCGCGATGTGATTATGGTAGAAAACATTGCATGGAATGGTTTAGAAACAAGTGTTGTTGGCTGCTAATTTGGTCATTAACTTCCCAAAACTTTCATTAATGCATGCTATTCATGGTTGTTAACTTCCCATGATTTCCATTAATGTATACTATTCATGACCATTAACTTTCCATAACTTCCCATTAATAATGGGGGTTATGGGAGGCCAAAGAGGGCAAAAAATAATCATCATTTTCGTGCATCTTATATAAGACATAGGGTAAAAAGAAAGATTATTTCTTACATAGACACTCTTTTCTCTCTAACTCTCACAAGAGTTCTTATCTTTGCTAGCATAAAGAAAAAACTCTAGCCATCTCCTAGTGAGGTTTCATCCTTCTATCTTCGTGTGGACTTTTATTAGAGACGGTCTATGTTGATCATGTAGTTTATGACTGTAGCACCCCCTTACCATAGGGTATACACTGAAACACCCGTAGGTCATTCCGATACATATCCTACAATAAGGATGCACTACGAGCAATCACTACTATACTTCACATGGAATCATAATTAAAAAGAATCATTATAAAAAAAAACACTAATCTTTTGAAATCAACATACTTCCTCATTTCATTTCATCAAAAGTAATAATTTACATTTCTGTAAGTTCTTCATTGTCTGTACATTACTCCAAAAGAAATCAAATACAAGCCTAACTAGGTCATCCCTCAAACAATCCCAGCTGACCGACCTGTGAGCCATGACTTCTCTTGCCAACACGATCTACACGATAGGAAAAGTCCCTCTAGAGCTAGGAGTCTACTCACTCGGTCCTGAAAAATAGTTTGCAATGCTGGGTGAGTTTGCGAACTCAGTGAGAAACCATCATCGATGGTTTACCCAACTCATGCATAGTCAAGCAATTCACAGATTATTTCACGATAGCACATTCAGAAATACCGCATAATTATTTTCGCACAAGTATGAGGCATTTCGCCTTTCACCCAATTCAATATTCAATCAAATGCATATGAAATGCGTATGTGACACTTTCCTATTTTATTACGTTGTTGTGATCGAGCGCCTAATCTGTCCCGATACGGGGGCATTAATCGGTGAGCCTGAGGCTCTGAATACGGTGGGCTCAAGGCCCTAATACGTTGAGCTCTAAGTTCTCGGTGGCTGCTCCAGTCACAACTGTCATTATCTGATCATGCCTTTATGCATGAAATGCATATGTCTCAATTTAACAGTAATTACATCACAATTATACCACTTTTCATAATTAGGCAGTACTGTATCACAATTTATTACATCAGAGACAATTAAATCACAGATTCACAAACAGATAGCACTTCTATGGTATAAACTCCCAATACATCGGACACCATCGGTCCGGAATCCAGTCACAAATAACACACAAGCCCGCCATTGTCTCCACAAAGTTATAAGTGCAGAATTTTAACCAAGTAAAGATTGAGGAACCATCTAGGTTACTCACCTATAACTTCCGAGCTAATGCCTGGAAGTCTCAGCAACGTCAGTGGATCAACACTCCAAATGTGCCTCTATGACAGTCAAAATATTCAAACATTACCAAAAGTACAATCAGAAATATCTATCTATACACATGTAGCAATGTAAAATGCGTACAATGCATGTTCATGACATTCCCGGCACTATTTTAAAACTTTCCATCACAAAATTTTTCCTCTAAATATAAGAAACTCATAGACACCAAAATCATCAAATTTATTTCATAAATCCGAAAATTTTACTCCAAACATATAGGGGTTATCCTTATGTCGAAACTAAATTCTATACTCAACTTTCATCCAAAGTTTGAGATCTTTAAAGATTGATTCAATACATTCTTTCTTCATAGAACTTGTAGATCATTGTCTCTAGTTTACAACAAATCAAAAACCAACTCATTTGGACTTCTACATCAAAACTTATGGCTAAAGAACCAAAGCATAACCGTATAGAGAATGGGTCCTCGCCACGGCGGAAAGACAATCGCCACAGTGAGAGCACTAGCATACGCCGCGACCTGTACGCATGCGTGCGTCGCGGTGTGCATACTCTAGCGCACCGCAGCGTGCATGCTCTCGCGCACCGCAGCGTGCATGCTCTCGCTACTTAATACACCAAAACAACTCATCCCTAAACTTCCCAGAAAAACTTCTGAAACCAGATTTCTTCCATCTGTCAAATAATAACCCATCTAACATCATTCAAAACACTTCAAAACTACTTAATACACCAAAACAACTCATCCCTAAACTTCTAATTCACCAATTACCAATTATCACTCATCCCATACATACAAAAACAAGATATGAGCATGAATTTACATCATCCAAAACACATACATATTCCTTGCACAATCAATCATCAAAATACTCTAATTAATCACCAATTGAACTACCTATAACATGTAAAGAAAAAACGTACTTCATTTTTCTTCAAACTCTTCAAAATACTCCAACCCTCTAACTCTTATCAACACCCACGACCATCATTCATTCCCACAGTAATCATCATTTTCACAAAGCTTAAGGTTGGTTTTGTAGGTGAAAGAAGAAGGAGCAAGCAAGAAGAAATAAGGGAGAAAGTGTAAGCAAACTTGTCAAAGTTGCAAGGAAGAAGAAGACCCACGAAGAAGAGAAGAGGAAAAGCTATAAAGGAGAGCAATTTCTTTCAAAGGAAAAGAAAGCATCATGCAAGGCAAACTAATAAGGGAAATAGGGTTTTAATAAAACAAGTAATGGGCTTAACATGTTTGGCAAGTGACTTAGGTCATTTGCCACTTGTCCACTTCTTATGGCCTAAATCCAATTTCTTATTCAAATTTTCTCCCAAATTCCAATGGCTCAAAGTAATAAATCCTAAAATCATGCATCTAATTTTCTAGTGCCATTGGACCATCATTTTCAGTATCGAAAATTCAATCAGTCTGTCATTTAGCAATTTTTTTCCAGTCTGGACATTGTCCCCTAAATATTTTAGAGAAATTCCTAAAAATCTCCAAAAATATAAAACACACGATCATTTACTCCAATTTAATGTTTCAAACCCCTAGATCTCATTTTTCACTCCAATTCAACTTTCAAAAATACAAACCTCCTTTTCATACAAACCTCTCCTTTATGTCACGCAAAAGTCTCCTAGTCCTGTGGATTTGGGAAAAGCAGTCCAAAGTGATGTCTTGTTAGTTGCTCCACAAATAAATTAGGCTTTAGTAGTTCAGTAGGTTAAAACACAAGCCAAAGGGTACAAAAGCGAATAGTGCATAGGTTGAGACCCGCTATAACCATCAGTATAGTAGGAAGAGAAGAGATAGGACAGATTAGTAATTGAGAGAGTGTGGAGGGGTTGTGAGGAGAAATATATGATGCTGAGCTGGAGAGTTAGTTAGGGGGAGGGAAATAAAAGGCATAGTGTGAGGACGGGTTGGGAAGCTATGAATTAGTTATGATCATCTTGTATTGAGGAGGTTAGCTAGCCCTCAAAGTCTAGCATATCAATACACAGAATACATTGACATTCTCTTCAGCCCTTCTTTATCCTATTTTTCTTATTGCTACTTTGCTGTCATTCTTGTGTTGTTGTAAATTGCTGTGATTGGACCTTGTTAGGATTTCGGATCCTAACAAATTGGTATCAGAGCAGTTGAGTGACTGGGATAGTAGTGACCAGAATGGATTCTAGAGTTGACAACATTGAAAGGGAGATGTTGAAGTTGACGGAGGATCTGGGGACAGTGGATGAAAAAATGAGTACGGTAGATAACAAGGTTGATAAAGTGGTCGGAGACATTGCATCCTTGTTTGAATGTATGAGACAGATCCGTGAGTCATTGGGAAATAGAAATCGGGAGAAAGCACAGCCAGAGGAGGTAGATGATATTATAGATTCGCGGAGTCAAGCGGAAATACCGATGGATGAAGAGTGGATGATGAGGGAGAAGATTCACAGAAGGTTGGAAATTCCGGTATTCTACGGAGAAGATCCGTTGGGGTGGCTGTTTAAAGTAGAACGGTACTTTGATTTGAATGGAGTCTCGATAGCAAGGAGACTAGCAGCGGTAGTAGTTTGTATGGAGGGAGAGGCTTTGAGTTGGTTTTTGCGGAGAGAAGGGTGGTCGCCGATGAAGGATTGGTCGACTTTCAAGACAGCGGTGGTGCGTAGATTTGGAGGAGCTCAAGCCGGCAATCCTCTATCAGCTCTCATGCGGTTACATCAGGTGGGGACGGTGGCCGAGTATAATCGGGAGTTTGAGATGGTGTCGTCGATATTCAGAGGAATCCCAGCGGAGGTGGTAACGATAGATTACATAAATGGGTTGAAGGAGGAGATTAAAACAGAGTTGCAGCTGATACAAACCGATTCGTTGGTGGAATTGATGGAGATGGCGCTAGTAACTGAAGGCAGGAATTGGGCTCTTTGGAACCAACCCATCCAACCCGTTAAAGGAGCTAAGACCCAAAGTGGGTTAATCGGGTATGGGGGTGGAGAAATGGGCAGTAAACATTACCCAGCCTACGGTAGAAACACAGTCGTTTCTCCTTTACCTAATACAATGTTGGGTAACCTAATCGCATCTGGGAAGGAAATCGAGCGACGCCACTACCAACCATATCCAGTCTGCAGGTGAAATCCCACCCAAATCGGACGTTCGAAGGGCGGCGACCATATCGGAGGGACTCACCTTATCCTTTTAAGCATCTGACGGCATTGGAGATCCAACGGAAAAAGGAGCAAGGATTGTGTTATAGATGCGATGCTAAATTTGAACCAGGACACAGATGTGGAGAGAAACAATTCCATATTTTACTTAAGGATGATGAGCAGCTCGATGACCTACAGGAAGAGGAGGCCGACTTAGTTAACCAGGTACTCACTCTCAAACCTTCTCTTGAGGGGGACGGTTCGTACCCGCTGGAAGAACTGGAGTTATCGGCGAGTTCAGTGATGGGAATATCGAGCCCTCAAACTTTTAAGGTGAAAGGGAAAATCGCTGAGAAGGAGTTGGTAATGCTCATTAATAGTGGGGCTTCTCATAATTTTGTAAGAGAAGGTTTAGTTGAAGAGTTGGGGCTGACGGTGAGCAGTACTAAACCATACAAAGTGAGGCTTGGGAATGATTGTAAGGTCCAAAGTGTTGGCGTTTGTGAGTCAGTTGAGGTGGTGATTCAGGGTACCACCATTAGGCAGAATTTTTTTCCTTTCGATATGAAGAGTGTTGATATAATTCTAGGGGTTGAATGGTTGGAAACGTTGGGAGACATACTTATTAATCTTAAGAAGCAAGTTATGAAGTTCAAGTATGATGGGGAAAAAGTGAAATTTTATGGGGAACCTTACCTGAGTTCGGCAATGGTATCTTTCAAAACCATTTGCAAGCTTCTGCAGCAAGGAGGCATTGGGTATATAGTGGAAAGGAAAGGTGAGGTTGCACCTGAATTGTCTACATTGGGAGCTGTCCACCAACAACAGGTCGAAATGAGGGGTATCCCCGACGACATTGCAACAGTGCTGAAGGAGTTTCACCAAGTTTTTCAACCTATTTCAGGGTTACCTCCTCAGTGGGATGTGGATCATGCTATCACATTGGAGCTAGGATCAAAACCTTCAAATTCCAGACCTTATAGGTACCCTTTTTACCAGAAGAATGAGATAGAAAAATTGGTGAACAAGTTGCTAGCTTCTGGGGTGATCCGAACTAGTACTAGCCCCTACTCCAGCCCAGTTATATTGGTGAGAAAGAAGGATGGTGACTGGCGAATGTGCGTAGATTATAGGGCTTTGAATAAAATCACTATACCTAACAAGTACCCGATTCCATGTATTGATGAGATTTTTGATGAGCTTGGAGGTTCGGTGGTGTTTTCAAAAATTGACTTGAAGTCCGGCTATCACCAAATCAGGGTCAGAGAGGAGGATATAATGAAGACGGCTTTCCAAACAAATGAAGGGCATTATGAGTTTAGAGTCATGCCTTTTGGGCTGACGAATACCCCGGCCACCTTCCAATTCCTAATGCACAGAATCTATAAGCCATATTTGAGGAAGTTTGTCCTGGTGTTCTTCGATGATATCCTCATATATAACAAAAATCGAGTAGACCATGTAGCCCACCTGAGAATGGCATTGCAGGTGCTGGTTGACAATCAATTAGTAGCAAACCTAAAGAAGTGCAATTTTGGACAGCAGAAACTAAAATACTTGGGGCACTACATTTCGGCAGAGGGAGTTTCAGTTGATCCTTCAAAGATAGACAGCATCAACAATTGGCCAGTTCCGAGAGATGTTAAGGCTTTGAGCGGTTTTTTGGGACTGTCGGGATACTACAGGAGATTTGTAATAAGATATGGGAGTATAGCAAAGCCCCTGACTGACCTGCTTTGCAAGGATTAATTTCAATGGACTGCTGAGGCACAGACCGTTTTTGAAGCCTTGAAGAAAATGTTGACCAGTACACCAATTCTAATTTTACCAGACTTTACTAAACCCTTTGTTGTTGAGACTGATGCGTCGGGAACCAGTATTGGGGCAGTGCTAATGCAAGAGGGAAGACTAGTAGCTTATTTCAGTCAAGGTCTCTCCCTCCACAATCAGCTCAAACCGGTTTATGATAGGGAATTAATGGTCATTGTGATGGCAGTCCAGAAATGGAGGCATTACCTTTTAGGGAGGCACTTCGTTATTCAAAAAGATCAACAAAGCTTGCATTTTTTGTCTGATCAGAAGCTTTTGGGAGAGGAACAGCAGAAATGGGTCACTAAGCTCATGGGATTTCGATTTGATATCCATTATAAGCCTAGCCCTAAGAATAAAGCAGCCGATGCATTATCTAGGAGGACCGAAGGGGAGCTAAAAGCTATAACCATGGGTTACCATGAGGAATTGGATCAGTTGGAGGAATTGGTACAACAGGATCCGAAACTCAAGAGGTTGGTTCAGGATCTTCTGCTCCAACCCGATGGTCATCCACCTTTCAAACTACGGGGTTCCCATCTCTTTTATGCAAACAGGTTAGTTCTACCTGATTCTGGTCCACATATACCTAAATTGATTAGTGAATTTCATACTACTCCTTCGGGGGGTCATTCTGGATTTTTTCATACCTACAAGAGGTTATCGGGTGTAGTATATTGGAGAGGAATGAAATCTAATATTAAGCAGTTTATCCTATCTTGTGAAGTATGACAGAAAAAACAAGTACCTAGCCTTAAAGCCGGCAGGGTTACTACAGCCTCTTCCTATACCGAATTTGGTGTGGGAAGAGTTGTCTATGGACTTTATTTCAGGCTTGCCGAAAGCTATGGGAGTTGATACCATCTTAGTAGTAGTTGATAGACTTACTAAATACTGTCATTTTTTTGGCCTTGAAGCATCCTTTTACGACTAAACAAGTAGCTGCTATATTCATCAGAGAGGTGGTCAGATTACATGGCTTCCCTAGAGTCATTCTTTCTGACAGAGACAGGATGATTATGAGTGGGTTTTGGCAGGAACGTTTTCGAAAGTCAGGAACCACCCTTAACATGACTTCAGCCTATCATCCCCAGTCGGATGGGCAAACTGAAGTGGTTAACAGATGCTTAGAGACTTACTTACGCTGTTTTGCTGGAGAACAGCCTAAGGAATGGCCAAGATGGTTGAGCTGGGCAGAATTTTGGTTCAATTCGACTTACCATAGTTCCATTGGAATGACACCTTTTAAGGCATTGTATGGAAGGGACCCTCCTACCCTCTTTAAATTTTGGTTCAATTCGACTTACCATAGTTCCATTGGTTGAGCTGGGCAGAATTTTGGGCAGAATTATGGTGGATCATTGGTGGAGGAGGTTAACCAACAATTAACTAACAGAAATCAAATGTTGGATGAGCTCAAGTCCAACTTAGAAAAGGTGCAGCAGCATATGAAGACCTATGCTGATCGTAGGAGAAGATCCCTTACATTGGAGGTTGGTGACTTGGTTTATATCAAGTTACAACCTTATAGGTTCAAATCCCTCACTTCTAGACCTAATGAGAAGTTGGGACCCCGGTATTATGGTCCTTACCCAATTATAGCTAAAATTGGAGAGGTTGCTTATCAGGTCCAACTACCACCTACAGCAAGGATTTATGATGTTTTTCACATTTCACAACTAAAGAAATCGGTGGTACCTATCCCTAATTCCCAGCCACTGGGGATTTGTTTAGATGAAGGTATGCATCTACAGGTGGAACCGGAGTCTTTACTGCAGGTACGCAGAAGAATTAATGGTGAGCTAGAAGTGTTGATCAAGTGGAAAGAGCTTCCTGACTTTGAGAATACTTGAGAGAATTTTAACTTTATCAATAATCAATTTCCTTCTTTCTACCTGGGGGGGGTGTATTGTTGAGACTCGCTATAACCATCAGTATAGTAGGAAGAGAAGAGGTAGGGCAGATCAGTAATTGGGAGAGTGTGGAGGGGTTGTGAGGAGAAATATATGATGCTGGGCTGGAGAGTTAGTTAGGAGGGAGGGGAATAAAAGGCATAGTGTGGGGACAAGTGGGGAAGCTATGAATTAGTTATGATCATCTTGTATTGAGGAGGTTAGCTAGCCCTCAAAGTCTAGCATATCAATACACAGAATACATTGACATTCTCTTCAGCCCTTCTTTATCCTATTTTTCTTATTGCTACTTTGCTGTCATTCTTGTGTTGTTGTAAATTGCTGTGATTGGACCTTGTTAGGATTTCGGATCCTAACAGCATACCATCTAAGTTGAGGTTTTAGCTTCTTCATTTTCTTGGATGAGAACTATGCTTGGTCCTGAATCATTAAGCTTCCAAAAGGGTATTCTAAAGAATTCCTTAGGTCTTCATTTATTGGCTGCATAATGTTTTATTATCCCAAGTTCCCAACGTTGTTAACTGTTGAACTTGACCAACAATATAAGCTGTTGTTTCTGCTGTCTTTCATTACATGATAATGTAATTTAGAAACGTAACTTTCATACTGTAAAATATTTCACCAAGTTCTTATGAGAATTCCTTTTTTAATTCTAATGCACACTTCGTGCCAAACCCAACAGTTAATTTTCTGATCTATTCTAATGGTAATATTACCAACTTCTAGGTCATCAATATGCTACAATAAAAATATCGGCCGTCTTCAACAAACTCATTGGTTGACTAAAATATAACCAGACGGTCATTTATTGAGTTCTATGGATGAGGCAGAAAGATAAAAACCTGAGTAAAGCTCGTTTTGAGTTAAACTATGGAAGGAAGTCGAAAGAAAAAAATAATTTACAAGGTTCTATGGCATCCTGATTACAAGTTGAAGGCATGAATACTATTACAATAGACTATAAGGCTATACAAGTTTGTGTTTATAAATATTCCCATCCTCTTGGATTTATTTGTCCTTACTCAAGAACATGGTTAATCATTTGGTCCTCTTGGAAATAATTCCCATGCCAACTTTCTACTGATTAAATGTTGCGCTGCACCTCCAAGCTGATGAGTCCAAAAGTAGCATGAGCTTTTCTGGTGGTGAATTGCAATCTAATCCTCTTCGTCGTGAAATAACAAACGAACATCAATAGCATATCCACATTCTCTGACAAGTGCCATTAATGAATTTAAGTTTGTAAATATCTTCTCAGAACTTGGGTGTGATGTATCTCCTGAAGCAAAAGAGTGAACCTGACCTCTAATGATGATCCAACTGATTCCAGGAGACTTTCTCATGCCCTTTTCTTTCAGCCATGTTCTTATTAGTCTAACCTCTGACCAAAGACCTGCTGCAGCATATATATTAGATAGTAGCACGTAGTTCCCCACATTGGCGGGTTCTAATTCCACAAGCTTTTCAAAAATGACAGCAGCTAGCTTGGTGTTAGCACGAAGTCGACAACCACTTAGCACAGCCCTTAAAACTGATGCATCTGGTTCAATAGGCATATAATTTATAAACTCCCATGCTTCGTCCAAACAACCACCTCGACCAAGTAGATCCACTACACAACCATAATGTGCCATCTGGGGGGTGATCCTAAACTCTGAAAGCATGGAATGAAAGATCTCTATACCCTTTTCTATTAAACCTGCATGGCGGCAGGCAGATAGTACAGACAAAAAAGATATCCGGTTTGGTTGGAAACCATCTTCTAACATCTGTTTGAAGGCAAGAACAGCATCACAACTACAACCGTTCGTGCTATAGCCAGTTATCATTGCATTCCATGAGATGATATTTCTCCTTTTCAAGGTTTTAAAGATCTTTTCAGCGTTGTGCACACTCCCACATCTTGTGTACATTGTTATCAAAGCATTGTTGAAAGACAAGTTGGAAGTAGATGAAGAAAATCTCCGTGTTGCATAAGCGTGCAAACATTGGCCTTCAGGCAGATTGGCAAGATCTGTACAACATGACAGCATGTTTAAAACAGTGACCAAGTTAGGTTCTACTAGTGAAATCATACGGCTAAAAAGTAAACTAGCTTCATCGGTTCGGTTTTGCTCAATATAACTTGCAATCATCGCATTCCATGAGATCAAGTCTTTATTTGGACAGGTTTCAAACAGATCTCTAGCAGTCGCTTCATCACCACAATTCATGTACATATCTGTCAGTGCAGTGACCAACGATAAATTAAAATCAAAACCATGTTTTATTACTAGACTGTGGATAGACCGCCCGGTACCTAGATTGCTTTCATCACCACAACTTGCAAGGAGTGCTATCATTGTATGAGAGTTTGGCTCAATCTCGGATTCTTGCACCATTTCAAAGAGTTCCCACGCCTGGCTAATAAGATTGTTACTGGCAAGTGCTAAAATCATAGTGTTATATGAAATGATATCTAACTTGTTAATCTGACCAAAAACCTTCCGTGCATCTTCGACACAATTAAGATCTGCATATATGCTCAATAATGCATTTCCAAGAGCAACATCCATCCTCATCCAATACTTGTACGCATAAGCATGCAAGCTTTTACACTTCATCAATCCATCATCTAATTCTGCACATAAAGATAGCATAATCACAATAGTTCTCTCATCTATTCTCATTTCTGTTTGCATCCTAATAAATAAGCCAGTAGCTTCCTCATAACAGCCATGTTCAATGTATGAAGCTAACATGGAATTCCACAAGGCAACATCATGAATGGGGATATTATTAAATAGCTTAAATGCCAAATCTAAACTTCCACAGTAACTATACATATTCAGCAACGAATTCACTATGAACAAGTCATTGCCGTAGCCAACCTTGATAGCCACCACATGTATTTGCATGCCCAGTTTGAGAGACCCGATTACCCCACAGATCTGAATGACAATCAATATGGTGACCAAATCAAACGTGACCCCATCCGTAAGCATCCAAACAAAAACCAACAACGCTTCCAACAGTCTCCCTGCTTCAAAATAACCGCTAATCATTGCATTCCAAGTCAAGGAACTCTTAACAACCATTGAATGGAAGACAGAAGTCGAAAGTCTAGCATCAAATTTGAAATAGAAGCCAATCAAGACAGTGCCCACATGTGGATACAAATCAAAGAACCCATTTCTCCAGCAATAACCATGAATTTCCTGTCCTAATCTCAGTTCTAAGACCCCTTCAGCTGCCAGAACCAATGCGACCAAAGTCCGCGAATTGGGTTTCCATCCTTCCCCTTGCATCCTTCTAAACAAACCAATTGTCTCCTCGTAGCAATGGCAACTCACACATCCCGCTAAGATGGCATTCCACGAGACCAAATCTCTCTCATTCAGTTTATCAAACACCGTTCTACCTTCTTCAAAAAACCCACATTTGCAATAAAAATCAAGGATAGAGCTGCCAACACGGACATCTTCAACCAAACCAGTACCCTCAAGACTGGCATGTACTCTCTTGCCAAACTCAACGTCATTTAACCTCCCGCAAGCCTTGAAAACAAGAGGCAGAGTAGCTTTATCAGGAGTTATGCCAAGAGATTCCATGTGGGCATACGCAGAAAGAATGGCAGAGTCATTTCCAAGTCTCGCTTGGTTTTTGAGAATGCTGTTCCAATCCCTCTTTGGGTTGATTCTAATGTGAATTATAGGGGGTTTTGTGGGGTTTAATGATAGGAAGGTATTCATAATCAAAGCCACAGCCTTTCATGGGAAAGAAGAAGATTGTGGAGTGGATAAAATGTTGAAGATAAAGTACCAGTGGTCCTGCGCGGATTAGTAACTTCAATATGGCCATGTTTGGTGGGGAGTTTATCAGCTCTTTTTTAGCTTGTCAACTCTTATTAGCTGGTTGACTTTAAAAAATATCCTATAATCTTGTTTGACTTTAAAAAATATCCCATAATCTTGTTTGGTAAATAACTGGTTGGGTTGGCTGATTCAACCCAACCAGCTAATTTTTAATAAGCTGCTATGAGGAGCGTTTCGTTCCCCATCAGCTGTTTCTTTTTTTTTAAAGCCCATTTTACCCTCGTTGATTTTACTCCCTCACAGCTTCATTCCTCTTTCTCCAGAGTGTTCTTTACTTGCTCTCGTTTTCTCTCACCGTCTCACCCTCACTCATCTGCTGCTTCATTCATTTACTTCCTAAACTTTTTCGACTCTAAAATCTTATTATAACTAAAATTTTCAAGCATTTACCACAATTTGCTTCAGATGCTATAAATAACAACCTTTCATTTTCTGTCCTTAAATTTATCTGACTTTAAATTTTCATGCGCTAATTGTAGTCTGCTTCCGATGACTCCATAAATGAATACCCCTCCATCTTCTGTCTCCAAAATTTGTTACTCTAAATCTTGTTATAACTAAAATTTTCAAAATTTTAAAGTAGTTTACTTCAGATGACCCCAAATGATGTAGCTTGGATTTGTATATCCTACTGTACAGTACCAAAGAAATTAATTGGAGTTAATTATTAAAATCAAAGTTGCAAATACCGTAATAGACTAGATATCGGATTAGGTTCTAGTACGATAGTCCCTTAATTTTTTAAAATTTACAAAATAGTTTATTGGTATATTGTACAATTGTATTGTAAACTTTATAAGTTTACATTAACTCTGTCTTCAAAAATCATAATAATAAATAGTAATCACAATTAATATGAAATAATAATAATTTTTAAATATTTCACATATAAATAATAACCACAA
>JANKYF010000004.1:25366354-25380410 GCA_029829435.1 Erythroxylum hondense | reverse complement strand
TTTACACAATTCAACCCCCCTTCTTGTGTATTTTACATATTATACGTGATTTCTATATTAACAAGTGATTTACTTCATTTATCCTACCAAGCAAATGTAAAATAATAAAAGTAATCTTATAAACAAAATAAAGTCATGACCAATTTTAAATAAATAACAAAAGTGAAGAAATATATACTTAGATTAAATTGGTCTCTTTGATGTATTACAATGGGGATCATAAAATGACTACATGCATCCTTGTATACCTTCATTTTTGACCTAAAGAGACCTTTTATCATCTCATGTAAAATAACTATCATGATAGTTAGTAAAATTCTCCTATTGTCTTCAACTTTCTTTGTAAAACTTAGTTTAAAATTGACACTCAAATTTAAAAAATGCCTTAACAGCAAGCAATGAAGAATGAAGTTGTCTTTCATATCTTTCATTGATGATTGTAAGATAAGGTGTAAAAAGAAGACCTATTTTTTTATATTGACCTTAATTGTCTTCTTCACCTTCCCTATGGCTTTGTAACTTGTTTCCTTCTCATCATAATAAGTTAAATGAAGTGTTCTCACCAAAGGCTTACAGATTTAGATGACAAATTGATATTGGCATAAATTCATGATCTTTAAGCATAATATAAGAAACCTCCATTCTAACACTATACCTAGTATGCTAAGATACAATCTACTTATCACTTTTAAACAATTATCTTAACTCCTTTTTTCATTTAAATAAAATACTGAAGTGATAAGAAATTAGTTGCTAATTCTACTATTGTTGAAATATTTTCTTGTTAAATTCAAAACCCATACTTGATTATAAATTAATTTAGTCATTTTTCTCGCTTTCTATATAATTTCATCAATGATAGGAAAATATTTAATATCTCCTATATTTTTTAACATCAGGTCAAAGTAATGTGCAACACAAGGAGTCCAATAAAAAGAGTTATACCTGCTTTGCAACCTTTTTTCCAGCTGCTTTACAGGTATCATTATTGTTAGTGATGAATTATACAATATTTTTAGGCTCAACTTGATTAAGAAATTCATTAAAGATCTCTAACAAAGTTTCACCATTCCTTATAAAGTTAGATGTATCAATGGAGTTTAAAAGCATTCCCTTTAGCATAATAAACGAAAAAATTGATAATGATCTCTTCTCTTCTATTTATCCAACTATTATGTATGATTAAACCTTTAAAATACTCAAATCATTGTTCTAATACTCAAATAATTTTATTACTTTACAAACAGAGCAATTCAAAAGATTACTTTATAGTCATCAATTGAAAGAGCTTTACATCCTGACTATAAGAGGCAATATCATTCACTATAAGATCGTAATAACAAGATTAACATTGCATGATATACCTGCATTATACCACTATCTAGCCTTCAATTCGTATATCATACCACCATCTAGCCTTCAATTCTAGCACTTCTTTAGAATGTAATGCATTACAAATTGACGGTTGTGCTTTAAAAATTGTTCATGGAGCAAAAAAGTTAAACATGTATCTTATCCTTTTCCTCAAATCAGTTACAATAATCTCTCTTATTGGGAGTGAACACCACCTTCAATATTGCCAATATCAACATAACCTTCAACATTGCCAACATGATCCTAACCACGAAAAAATGAAACTTTCTTATATGGTTCTTTTGTAGTTCATTCTTTGTCTTCTTTCTTTCTCATTCTGATTATCTTCAAGTAAAGTTTTTATTATTCTTTTCACATCATGACTAATTTTCTTATAAAGCTCTACACCATCTTTGAATATAACTAAATGTTTCTTCAATATGGTGATTCTCTCGCCTTTCAAATGTTTATAACAATATAAACAAATAATATGGTTATTAATATCATAAACCAATCTAGTATAAGCCCAAACTAGATTATCGAATTCTTGTGAAGAGGATAAATTATCAAGAGTACTTGAACTTTCCTCTATTTATCTATTATATAGTAAAACATATAATTAAGAATAAAAGACGATAATTAATTAACAAATAAAAATTACTCTGCTTAATTAAGACTAATGCCAAAATTCGTCCAATATTTAATTTTAAAAAATAACAGATGTACACATCTTAATATATTGTTCCTTGAAGAGCAAATGCATTACCCAGAATAATTGAACGGGTAACCTTCCAAGTGTAAGACTACAAATGCCTTTTTATAGATCTAGTGTACCTTTCTTCTTCCATATGATATAACTAGTATTCATTTAAGATGGATCCAAATTTCATAGCTATAAATGCCATCTAAATAAATGCTAATCCTCCTACAATTTGATGCATAAGCAATGAAAAAGATAAGATATTCTAAGTTATAACAATTATGTCATATTTCCTTCTCCACTCGTTGTAATTAAACCATTTAAATAGAGCCATTTAATCGTACATAAAAATCCAACTCTATATACACATAATTGATAATACAAATCATTAGGTATCATTCTCAAACATACATTCACTTTAAACTTCAAATTCAATACACAATTCAATGCAAATCTTAAGACTTAGAGTGAAGAGTGTTGAATCTACTAATGAGTGATGAAAGCAATTGATGGTGGCAACTGGTGACGATGAGTGGCAAGTTGGAGGTTTGAGGAGACAGCAGACAACTTATGAGCGAAGTCAACAGAGGACATTGAAGAGTAAAGCTGGAGGGGAGATGACGGAGAAGAGAAGACAAAAGAGGAGGAGAGGTGATGACAGAAAGTTGCAATGGGAAGACAACACAAAGAGAAAGATGGAGGTGAAAAGATAATAAACTGACAAATAAAAGATTTTGCAAGTTCTAAGCAAAGGAAACTGAGAAGATATGGTGGTGAATAATATTATTTTATCATTTAAGATGGAGGTTTATAATATAATGAGATCCTTCCCTTTCATCTTAAATAGTAATAATAAGTAACCTCCAATTTGAAAAATTTATGATGTAATGTAAAACGATAAATAACATTTCATTATATATCTTTCTTTTCAACAATATTTCATTATTAATTTTTCCATCATTCCCAAAGAATAAATTTCTAATATTACGTTTATTTACATTCCATTCTATTAAAAATCATTCTATTCCGTTAAAAACCTTACATCCAACTAATTATATCATAAGGAAGAGAGAAGTTAAAAGTAAGATATGGAAATTCTTGTGCGTGAATTGCTACAATTAAGTTCCAAGAAAATTTTAGACTTTTTTTAATTTAATTTTAATATTTTTTGAAATTTACAATATTTATGTTGAACCGGTAACTTGCCCTAATACGAAACCATAGTTTTTAGTAGGGGTGAACATTCGGGTGATTCGGGCCCAATTTTTACTGTTTGAGGCCGGCCCGAATTACTCGAAATTTTTTTCCCTTACCCGGCCCGAACCCAAACTTTCAATTACCCGAACTTACCCGACCCTATTTACCTAAATTATCTCGGCTCGATTTATCCGAATTATCCTAATTACCCTATTTCATAAATTTTTTAAACCTAATTCGGGTAATCGGGCCGGCCCGAATTTTTTCGGAGTTACCCATCCCGGCCCGAAAATAATTCAGGTAATACTCTAACCGGCCCGAATTACCCAAAATTTAGCATTTACTTATTCGAATTAATTCAGGCCGGACCGAATAATTGAGCCGATCCGAATAATGCTCACCCCTAATTTTTAGTGCCATTTTTGGTCCGTAGGTCTCTAGAATAAAGATGTAAATATACTTTGGAAAATAATAGTTTTAGGTAACCAAATTCCTCCACGCTCTTCCAAATTCCAATCGGTGCAGCCACACTCTTCCGCAGTTTAGCCAACTTCACGATACCAAGCTGTTAGTGTTCCTTCTTGAGGCACACAAATGGAGGTTTCTCCTCACGTGCGTGTCCGGAGGTTCGAGCAGCTTCCCTCTTCCACACTATTTACGTCTCAAATTGAGTCCATGAACGTTCCTGCGGTAATTTCATGTTTGCACTTGACCGTTTTATGTTGATAACTGTTCTGTTTGTCTCATTTTGTGACTCTTTTAAAATTTTAAAAGGTTTTCAGCGGATGCATAAAGGATTGGGAAGCTTTGGTCAAGTGGAATCCCGCCAGTGGCGGCCTCCACTATTTGCAGGTTTTTTCTTCGTCCACTATTTGGCGTTAGCTTCACTAGTAAATAGCTTACCCTTTTTTAGCGAATACAATTCTAGTGTTTCATTCAGTGATTGTGTTGTTAAATTAATTCATGGGATTGAAATTTCAGGAACGAGCAGGTTCGTGTATTGTGGAGGCTATGCTTTCTAGAGATGCGCCAATCTTCTACGGTGATATTAGAAGCCATGAAAGGGTAGTTTTTCGAGTTTCTGTATGCTTATTCATTTTATGCAAGACTTAATTACTCTTAATCTTTGATGGTAACCAACATTGGTCGTCTCCCTTTTGTAGGTTCCATTGCCATTCGCCACATTTGTTGGTTTTTGTAAGCAGCGTTTAAAACATGGGAACGCTGATTCTAGTGCCTATTGTGATAATGAAAGGCATCAGCTAGCTGAGTCTGTCGCAGAACAGGAAGCTATAATATCTGATGATGCTCCACAGCAGATTTATTTAGCGCAGGTTGGAAATTGTAAGGTTTTAAAACGATAAATGAGTTCATAACAATTGAATCTTAATTAAGAAGGTCTCATTCAGGTTCCAATTATGAATTCTGAGGATAAGGGAAGGGTTCAACTAGAAACTCTAGTCGAAGACATTCAAAAGGTTATTTTCCATTGCTTTCTTCTCGTATGGTTTGCGCCACAGCTAGAAAGGACCATATATTCATGTTTGATAATTATTGCAGCCTACAATTTTGGAAACAAAAGAGCTAGCTTCTGTCAATTTGTGGATGAATAATGCTCAAACTCGATCAAGTACTCATTATGATCCACATCATAACCTTCTATGTGTAGTTGCTGGAAGCAAAAAAGGTTTGACAGTATTTTGCTTCTTCAGTACTTCCAATAAGCATTATCCCTAGAATATCTACTTGTACTGCAATTTATAGACTTGGCGTAGTTCAATATTTCTAATTTTGATATCATTTCTGATGTAATAGTAATGATTTACACCGTACATGTTGGTAATTTTCATTTCCTATACACTTAAGTTTATTATTTTTTAATTTGTCAGAGTTGGTTTACTCTTCTATTGAACTATTTCTCTTTTTACCATTTCTAGATCTTGTTTCATAGAAAAATTTATAGTTGTTAACAACAGGACAACATTAAAGTAAGAAATAACAAAATTATGTATATGTTTTGGTTCATTGTGCCTACTAATTTTACTGGCTTTTTCTTTACATAATGGTTAAACTTTAAGAATGCCTCATATACCAGAACTAAAGGTGTAAAGATCTTTTTGTTGCAGTCGTTTTATGGCCTCCTTCTGCTTGTCCATCCTTATACCCAATGCCCATATATGGAGAGGCCTCAAACCACAGGTGTGCCTCCTCTTGCATAACTTCAGAATTTGGTTACTGAACATTTGTATTTATCCTACGACTGTGAGAGAAGGAAAAGGTCATGCTTCTAAGTTTTGCTTGCAAGCTTGTGTAGCCATGTTTGTGAAGTGATCTCATATCTATAGGAGTGATGTAGGATAGATAGAAGAGATATCAACTAGTTGCTAAAACTAAACGAAAAATAGGAATTCTGGGCTGTTGGAATTTGAGTTTTAGGTCTGGAATGTCAATATAGGTTGCTGGAATTTTAGTTAAAGAAACAAACAATGGTTTGTTCTAGGAATCACTCCTAGAATTAGGAAAATAGGAATCACCCCAAAAAAATAGGCTGGCTTCATTGAAAGGTTGATTACATATATGTAGAAAATTTCTAATTGATGTGAAGGATGGCTTTTTAAGGAATTTTATTTTCTTTAATGAACTTAAACCTAAAATTAATAAGGGAAAAATAAGTAGAAATATTTTCCTTTTCTAATAAGGAAAATTAAACTAATTACTCTTTTTTTTTTTTGTAATTTTGTACCAAATAATCTGCCTAAAAATTATATTTCCTTATTTGTTTTTCTTTTTGGCTCACAGTGCTGTTGGCTTAGAAAACCCCGATCTCTCATCATATCCCAGGGCAAAAGATTCGATGGAGCACTCTCAGAAGGTTACTCTTCATGCAGGTGATGCCCTTTTCATTCCTGAAGGCTGGTAAGATCTAAGTTGTAATTTTTATGAGATAATTTCCTTGAGGGGCCTTTCTCTTTTTTTATGTGGATAGAATGTCCTTTGCAATTCTTATGTTATTTTTGGATCTTATTTTTCAATTTTAGGGTAGGAACTTTTTGCCTGAATGTTAAATCTTTAATTGTTTATTGTTTATGTTCTATAGAACAAATGTGTTAGTTTTATATTTAACAGAAGGTTAAAGGAACAAAGGTTTAAGGGTTCATGGTGTGGCTAAATGCTACAAAATCTTTCAGAATTTCTATGACAATCTTTATATTCATTTATCAGCATCAACATCACCAATTTATTTTTACTTCCATCCTGGATGCACACCCATGTCTGATTGGTTGCTTGTTTTTCCTAACTGGCACAGGTTCCACCAAGTGGACAGCGAGAATTTGACCATAGCTGTTAACTTTTGGTGGCGATCAAACATAATGTCTGGCATGTTAGAACATATGGATGCTTATTATTTGCGCCGCATACTGAGAAGGTAGTCTTTGTTCATTAACTTTTATTATCTACCAACTTCATAGTTTTTTTTGTAAACCTTTTCATTTCAGTTGTTCCAAATTTTTTCGAAATATTGTTACATAACTGGGTATGACCTTTGTTTCATTTACATATCTTACTTGCTCCCTCAAATTGTTGCTGGAACTTCAAGATTGGTGGATAATGAAATGGTATGTCGATCCCAATTTATAATTCATTTGCTATTGAGGGCACCAGACTTATCATTCTTTTGGACATGGAAAATGTATAAATTATTAATTTGTTTAGATTCAGCATGAAAACATTTCCCCGAGTCCGTTGAAAATGTGATCTCTGAAATTGTGTAAAAACAGTTCATTATTTTGAGTGCTAGAAAGAGAAAATTGTGAAAAAAATTCTCCAGAATTACTGGATGAACGGCCTTCTGTATGGATTTGGGAAAACTTTGTGCAAAATATTTGATTCTGCATGGAAGTTTTCCTTTGAATCATATGGCAGATGGGAAAATCTTAGTTCTGAAAAAAATTGATTTTGGGCACTGAAAACATAGTGTTCCCCTAGATCATCTATAGTCTTGTAAAATAATCAGTCTAATGTTGGTGGAATCTTAAGATTTCAGTTCTATAGGGTAACAATGGATAGCAAGTAACTTTCACGTTGGCTACCCTTCTTGGCACTTATTCAGGTTTTGTTGGTCATTATTGATCACTATAACTTATCTTCAATTAGGACAGAATCAAGCACTGCATAGGGTTTCTTCTCTCGACAAGGTGAACCCACATAGGCATGCTTGTGGGCTGCTCTCTAATGGAGAAAGAGGTGATGTTTTGGCATTCGTCTAAGCCTTTTTCCTTTTCATTAAGAGAAGTTCTCCTGTATGTATTATCTGGTAATTGATTCTTATAACCTACCAGATGACAAAAGCCTTGATGAGGACCAGTCACATGAAACACAAGGTTTACTGGGGAAGGACCTACTGGAGAGATGTCAGCTGGATCAAATGGAACCACTTGCTCTCCAGGCTGTACACGAACTCGTTTCTTTGGTACATCAGGAAGTTAATATTGGTGATCATGGTCAACCTGTACAATCGATTTCAACCAGTGACTCTGCCGTTGGAATGAAACATGAATGTTATAAAGTTGGGAAACGTAATATATTCATTCTGGAGGGTGATCCAGTTGCTCAAATTCTTTGGAACCTTGACCCTCTAACTCTCCGAGATGCTCTCCTTGGCATGGTGGTGAGTCTGCATGCTCTAGAGGGCCTATAATTCCAATAAATTGATGACTTTTCCTTGATAATGTTGCCAATAAATTAATGATTTGTCTTTGTTAATATGTCGTTCATTTAAAGTGAGCTGTAATCATCTCATGGTATAGTTAAACGATGCATAAGTTCAATGTATGATGACATTTCACATCCTCTTTGAGCCTCTCATGCTTTACAACTCTTTCCAGCATAATTTTCCAAGAACCTTGGAGGCTATGATATTGCACTTACTTTCACCAGTAGCAGCAGAAGTACTCACACGAAAGTTTGACGCAATAGACCAACTGACCTCTGAAGAAGATCGGTACTTTGTCAGCTTCATAAAGACTTAAATGATGAAAGTAAACAGGAATTATTTTCATTCTTTTGCTGTCCTAATTCATTTTTATCATTTGATGATTTCAGAAATAAATTCTATCAAGTTTTTTATAGTGCATTTCATGACCAATTCGCTGCAATGGATGCACTTTTAAATAGGAAAGAATCGTTTGCATTCCTGGTAATTCCTTTTTCTTGTCAATTTATCCATTAATAAGTTCTTGCTACCATTATGCAATATAATGTCACATCGTAGGCTTCTATTACTGTACCTTTTCTGGATTTGTATAAGTTTACTTGTCAGTATTTATGTGCATGAGAAAATAGGGTTGGATGGAGATACCTTTGTTCTATATTTTTTCATACTTAACCTTGTATATGAATGGTTGAGGGAAACGAGGATATAACATGTTCATGGCAATTTTATAACTTAAACAGAGTAGATGCAATCTGTGTGATATTCAATTACATATGGAATTGCATTTTATGGGAGTCTGGGTTCTTGAGTAACCACATGGGCAATCTATTGTGTCATACGGAGTTGAAGGGAGAATTCTGAAAGATGATCTTGTATTGTATATTTATGTTCGTATACTAGGTGCGTGTCTTACCTTGAGTTGGAATGCCATATGCATGCTTCTAAATTAGTATTGGATTCTCATCATAGCTCTCTGATGCAATTTTCTTTTGCCACATGATTCTCCTCTGAATGATCAGTCTTTCTAAAGTTACTTATGATTTCTGTTCTTCTTTTGGTTCCTTACAAATTTTACCATGATCAGCATCTTCTTCTGGGGAAACTTTTATGCATCTTGTTTTCCACGCATGCATCTCTGTCTTTAGCTAGATGCAGGACTATAAAGATCTTCCAAACATCTTATTGAGCTGAAACTTTATAAATGTTTTGGAATCCGGCTAAATCGCTGTTATTATCATTGATGAAATATGCAACACAAACTTTTATGCATTGTAAAGGAATCTGAATTCATTGATAATTTTTCTGTTTGCAGTCATTCAAGAATGTCCTGGACAAGTACTTGGGAGTAAACTCTGATATACCAAAACCATCAGTTTGATAATTACATATGGAGATGTAATTCGTGGAGGACTAGGCCCAGTTGTGATATTAAATGGTCAATCCGTGCATTTCCATGAAGAAGCTTTCCGTCTTAATCAATGATTTCAAATTGGGTCATCTATAATAGTGCAGAAGTTGCAAACTTTGATGCTGTTGTATGTCTTAGTTGTCGACATGGAATCCCATTCAATTTTTGAAAGTTTTGTACAGTTGATGATGATGAAAGTGATTTTCCCTCATTTGGTGATTCCAATGGTCCATTAATAGTGTATAAATCTTTGGCAATAAAAACGACTTCGCGTTTGGAAAATGTCTCACATTTTCGAATCAGAGCATAATTGAATTCGGTCATATGAGGTAAGATAATCTGTGATTTCGTCGGTGAAGCTATCGAGCATGAGTGGAAGCTGGTCACATGCACCAGCTCAAAAACCGATGCATATGAATAGTAAGCAGTTTATCTTTGATCGGACTTTTTACTCTCTCGGTACAATTTCCTAGCCAATTGCTCATGAGTACAATGTTTATCTAAGTTCTGTCTTTGTTTTGAGAAAGACTAAGTTGATAGAATTGCGGGCTCAGAGGACAATAAATGGCGCCTTCAGAAGATGTGAGTTCATTTCTTTATCCTTTTAGTTGCGTGTGTGCTACTCGAGAGGGTTGCACAAAAGATTGTGTAGTATGGATGGGGATTTGCAACAGAAGAGGCAAAGAGAGAAAGGAGCACAGACCAGAAAAAAAGAAAGGGTAGGTAATAATTAGGAAGAAAAGTGGGAAAAGGCAAGTTTGTTAAAATTAGATTCCCTGAAAGAAGATGACATGCAAGCATGTTGAAAAGAGGAAGGCGAGTGGAACTTTTGGTTTGTCTGGACGTGTAGCAGAGTGAGATAAAAAGATGCAGTCTTTTATTTTTTGCAAGACAAATGGCATGTATTGTACCTTAAGCCTGCAACCTACGCATACTTTCCAAAAGCTTGGATATTCCATAAGGCCCAGCTCTCTTCTTTCATTAATCCCTAGGGCTAGGGTCTCTTCTTCTTTTTTTGCATTGTTGAATACTCTTAGGTTGTTCTAACAACGATTTGCTCAGTACTTTTTATCTGGTAAAGGTCTACAAGTTGAACCAATGACGCTAATCAATTCTACTTTTCTGCGATTAATAAAGAGACAACCCTTCATGCAGGATAAGGTTGTTCGACACCTGCCCTTTACAAAGTTCCTAAACAAGACACTAAAACAAATTCAACTGTATAGATATTGCAAAATCTGCGTACGACTTGCTTAAAAAGTATTAATTTGTGAACTACCGCCTCCTTAGTTTCTAGAGATAGTAAACAGTCTCTTAACTTATCTTTCATTATGATTATACAAGTCCTTGCAAAGGATAATATTGTTAAAGAATCGATTTTTATCAAGACCTTAATCTAAAAAACCAAGCATCATCGGCCAATAGTGGTGGGTCAGGAAAGCAGAAAAAATTTGTAAGTTTTCATGATTTGAATGCTAACGTAGGTGAACCTGCCAATCAAAGGGATATGTGTGTGTAGAATTGCACGGAAATTGATAAAGGAGAGACTCACGAACATAGAAAACCTCAGAGAATTGCAATACAAAACTTTCAAAGTTGCATCACATCGAGTATCATTTTCATGACCGTTGACATTTTGTTTCATTTGCTCCGCTTTTCCTTTCGGCTTAGACCACCGATGCGTCCCGGACCACCAACTCACTTCCGCAAATACACATAGAGCATCATGCATACATTGTGGGTTTGTACCCTTCTTTATAAAAAGGCTATTATTTCTTTTTAAGTTTTATCGTTTTCTTTTCTTAGTACGGTCCATAAAGTGATTGTTGGAAATTGTTTATATTTTCTTCCGTCTGAGCAGAGAAAGACTTGTCTAGGAACTTGAGTATGCCTGGAAATGCATGGCTGTTGCTCTGATCTCATTGCAAATTAAGGCACTACACTTTAAACAATATATATAATTTTTTAATCTGAAAAGAAGTACAAACAAGCCAAAAATCAATACAAAACAAAACCAATCACCCTAGCTAATGCAGGGTCGTCCGGTATAAAGTGCCTTGTTGATCTCGAAGGAGGAATTCCCGAACGATCGTCGGGGGATCCTGGAGAATATGTAGCCTTGAGCTGAGAAATGCTACAAAAGAGGCCATCTGATCCGCATTCTGGTTCCCTTCATGATATACTTGCTGCAATTGAATCTCCCAGTCACGATGTAGAAGTCTTCAAGTACCTGTCACCAAAAAAATATCTTTAATTAGAACTGGGTTGGAAGAGGAAAGGATGTTAATAACCTCGAGCGAGTCAACTTTCACAATGACCCGCCGATATCCAAGCGCCCAAGCCAAGTTGAGACTGGAGTGGACTCTCCAGAGTTCCACAGTAAGAGGAGATCCCCGTCCGATGTTGTGCAGGAATCCGCTACGCCACCACCCTTGAGAATCCTGAATTAAACCGCCTGTCGTAGCACTAGTATCTCCCGCTTTGACTGCCCCATCCAAATTGATTTTGATCCAACCATTCAGAGGCTTGATCCAACCAACTAAATTGCCTACGGTTCCGCTCTAGTTACGTAAGATGCAGCTTTCCGTTGTCTGTGCTTTCGCAATCCGCTCGACATACTCCAGGACGATACGAGTGCCCCTATCTGGCCAAGCAAAACATGCTTCAAAAGACTTCAGTTTCGTCATTGCTAAAGAAACCAACAAGCTACTCCATAAATCGTAGCCCATTTCACCTCGGTGGACTTGCGTCTGTACCCACAGGTTGTGAGCCACCCAGCTAGCCACGTCATGTTGGAAAAAAGTCGTGTTCACCACCTCGCTGGGAAATGTCCTCCAGAAATTCGTCGCGTGCGAGTAGTCTCGAATGACGTGGATCATAGATTCTTCTTGCCCACGGAAATGATGACGAGTGTCCGTGGTGATTTGACGAATCACTCGCTGCTGATTAGTCAGAAGCTTTTCTTTAACCATCAGCCAGAGGAAGGCCCTAACCCGCTGGGGCCCGACTCACTTCTAGATGAGGCCCCAAATATGATTTTTTGCAAGCGGAGACGTGCCTTCAATTAAGTCATAGGCCGACACTATGGTGAATGGACCATGAGTAGTGGATCCCCAAATTAGTACATCATCTTGCATTCCATCACCTAACCTTTGCATCTCGACGATATCCATACAGATCGTGGAGGGTAAGTATTGCCGGAACTCGTTCCACCGCCAGTGGCCGTTGTCGTCCATAAAATCTGCTACCGTGGAATGAAACATACTATCGAGGATGGGAGCCGTCGCCAATAAAATTAGCAGACCCCAATTATTAGCCCACTTATTCAACCAAAAATTAATGTATGTGTCAACCATGGCCCAACTTCCAGGACATACCCTGTCAGACATACTACCAAGTGGTAGATATACCCCTCCATATGAGCGAGGCCCCTCACATAGTGATCGTATCATGGATGGGGTGGAGGTTTAGCTGATATTTGATCCGAAGGATTCTGACCTAAAGAGCTGTAGGTTGGTGAAGCAAAGCCCAGCCTAGTTTAGTCAATAAGGCATCATTTAAGGACTGAATACGTTTGAGGCCAGGCTCCCGGCTTTTTTAGGTTGGCAAACGGTGTCCCAATTAACCAAGTGCGTTTTTTGCTGCTCACCCGTTGCGCCTTATATAAAATCTCGCCTTAAGCGTTCCAGCTCATCACACAAGTGTCTCGGAAGTCGCACTGTCTGCATCTTGTAAATAAGGAATGAGGAGATAACACACTGGCTGAGGGTAACCTGTCCTGCCAGCGACAACGTAACGCTTTAGTGCGCCAGCGACAACGTAACGCTTTAGTGCGCCAGCTCGCGAGTTTCTGGATAACTCGATCTATGATGTACTGATAAGTGTGTCGGTTAGTGCACTTATAAATCAGCGAAACTCCTAGATACTTACCCAGATTGTTAGTATACGGGATGTGCAGCGATTGACTAAGTCGGCGAGCTGTCGCGGGACTAACATTATTAGAGAAAAAATTCGCGTTTCACTTTTTGACCTGAAGCCTGACAAAATGCTTCCAAAGTCTGGGCAAATGACGGGCGTTTGAGAATCGTCGGCTTCAGCAAACAGAATCAGGTCGTTGGTGAAGAACAGGTGGGGGGCGGGGGGAGAGGGGGGGCCTGCGAGGACTCAGTTTGATCGATTTCCAATGCCCCTGTTGAGCGGCTTGAGAGATGAGGTGACCCAGACGTTTCATGCACAAGACAAACAAGTAAGGGGAGAGCGGGTTCTCTTGACGAATACCACGAGAGGGGTGGAAAACATCCGTCAAGGAACCTTGCCAATCTACTTGCATAGAAACCGTTGTTATACAGTGCATAATGACTTGGAGTAGGGTAGTCGGTAGACCGATGTCTAGTAAGGTCTGGTGGATGAAGTCCCAATGAATATGATAATATGCTTTCTCCAAGTCAACTTTTATTGCCAGGAATTCAGTTTTTTCAGATTTTTTGAGCATCAAATAGATGATGTCCTGGACGATAATAATGTCACAATAAGAAATTAAAAGATTCTCGCTGATTTCTCAGGGATTAATTATTGGCTTATTCAAAGATTGTGTATTATAAAAAGAATTGTTTCTAAGCAACTTGCAACAACAGTTGCTGACGTGATTTGTACGTTCAAAATTTATGATATTTTGATTGGCCCA
>JANKYF010000004.1:25351261-25366254 GCA_029829435.1 Erythroxylum hondense | reverse complement strand
ACGGTCCATAAAGTGATTGTTGGAAATTGTTTATATTTTCTTCCGTCTGAGCAGAGAAAGACTTGTCTAGGAACTTGGGTATGCCTGGAAATGCATGGCTGTTGCTCTGATCTCATTGCAAATTAAGGTACTACACTTTAAACAATATATTTTTTTAAAATCTGAAAAGAAGTACAAACAAGCCAAAAGTCAATATAAAACAAAACCAATCACCCTAGCTAATGCAGGGTCCTCCGGTATAAAGTGCCTTGTTGATCTCGAAGGAGGAATTTCCAAACGATCGTCGGGGGATTCTGGAGAATGTGCAGCCTTGAGCTGAGAAATGCTGCAAGAGAGGTCATCTGATCCACACTCTGGTTCCCTTCACGATATACTTGTTGCAATTGAACCTCCCAGTCACGATGTAGAAGTCTTCAAGTACCTGCCACCAAAACATATCTTTAATTAGAACTGAGCTGGAAGAGGAGAGGATGTTAATAACCTCGAGCGAGTCAACTTCCACAATGACCCGCCGATATCCAAGCGCCCAAGCTAAGTTGAGACTGGAGTGGACTCCCCAGAGTTCCGTAGTAAGAGGAGATCCCCGTCCGATGTTGTACATGAATCCGCTACGCCATCGTCTTTGAGAATCCCAAATTAAACCGCCTGCCGTAGCACTAGTATCTCCCGCTTTGACTGCCCCATCCGAATTGATTTTGATCCAACCCTTCGAAGGCTTAGTCCATCCAACTAAATTGCTACGATTCCGCTCTAGTTACGTAAGATGCAGCTTTCCGTTGCCCGTGCTTTCACAATCCGCTCGACATACTCCAGGACGATGCGAGTGCCCCTATCTGTCCAAGTAAAACTTGCTTCCAAAAGACTTCGGTTTCGTCATTGCCAAAGAAACCAACAAGCCACTCCATAAATCGTAGCCCATTCACCTTGGTGGAAATGCGTTTGTACCTGCAGGTTGTGAGCCACCTAGCTAGCCTCGTCTTGTTGGAAAAAAAGTAGTGTTCACCACCTCGTTGGGAAATGTCCTCCAGAAATTCGTCACGCGCGGGTAGTCTCGAATGACGTGGATTGTAGATTCTTCTTGCCTACAGAAATGACAGCGAGCGTCTGTGATAATTTAACGAATCACTCGCTGTTGATTAGTCAGAAGCTTTTTTTTAACCATCAGTCAAAGGAAGGCCCTAATCCGCTGGGACCCAACCCACTTCCAGATGAGGTCCCAAATATGATTTTGTGCAAGCGGAGATGTGCCTTCAATTAAATCATAGGCCGACGCCACGGTGAATCGACCATGAGTAGTGGATCCTTAAATCAGTACATCATCCTACATTCCATCACCTGACCTCTGCATCCCGACGATATCCATACAGACCGTGGAGGGTAAGTATTGCTGGAACTCGTTCCACTGCCAGTGGCCGTTGTCGTCCATAAAATCTGCTACTGTGGCATGAAGCATACTATCAAGGATGGTAGCCGTCGCCAATAAAATTAGCGGACCCCAATCATTAGCTCACTTATCCAACCAGAAATGTATGTGTCGACCATGGCCCAAATTTTAGGACATACCCTGTCGGGCATACTACCAAGTGGTAGATATACCCCTCCATATGAGCGAGGCCCCTCGCCTAGTGATCGTATCGATGGGATGGAGATCCAGTCGATATTTGGCTCGGAGAATTCTAACCCAAAGAGCTGTGGGTTGGTGAAGTAAAGCCTAGCCTAGTTTAGTCAATAAGGCATCATTTAAGAACCGAATGCGTTTGAGGCTCAGGCTCCCGGCTTTTTTATGTTGGCAGACGATGTCCTAGTTAACCAAATGTATTTTTCGCTGCTCACCCATTGCGCCCCATATAAAATCTAACCTTAAGCGTTCCAACTCATCACACAAGTGTCTCGGAAGTAGCACCGTCTGAATCGTGTAAATAGGGAGTGAGGAGATAAAAGACTAGGTGAGGGTAATCCGTCCTGCTAGGGACAACGCTTTAGCGCGCCAGCCCGCAAGTTTATGGATAACTCAATCTATGATGTATTGATAAGTGCGTCGGTTAATGCGCTCATGAATCAGCGGAACTCCTAAATACTTGCCCAGATTGTTAGTATAAGGGATGTGCAGCGATTGACTAAGTTGGCGAACAAGTGGGGGGGCCTCGAGGACTCAGTTTGATCGGTTTCTAATGCCCCTGTCGAACGGCTTGAGAGATGAGGTGACCCAGACGTTCCATGCATAGGACAAACAAGTAAGGGGAGAGCGAGTCCCCTTGATGAATATCACGAGAGGGGTAGAAGATATCCGTCAAGGAACCTTGCCAGTCCATTTGCATGGAAACAGTCGTTATACAGTGCATAATGACCTGGAGTAGGGTAGTCAGTAGACTGATGTCCAGTAAGGTCTGGTGGACGAAGTCTTAACGAATCCGATCATACGCTTTCTCCAGGTCAACCTTTATTGCTAAAAATTCAAATTTTTCAGACTTTTTGCGCATTAAGTGGATGATTTCTTGAACGATAATAATGTCACAATAAGAAATTAGAAGGTTCTCGCTGTTTTCTCAAGGATTAATTATTGGCTTATTCAAAGATTGTGTATTATAAAAAGACTTGTTTCTAAGCAACTTGCAACAACAGTTGCTGACGTGATTTGTACGTTCAAAATTTATGATATTTTGATTGGCCCAGTTGAAGAAATTAGGAGAAGAGTTCTATCAAGCCGATTGGATAATATTTAAACATGCATGATCGATGGACAAGACCTATATATAACATTTTAGAGGAGCTTAGAAGTCGATTTTGAAACGCAATCTTTTTATTTTATTGATTCCTTCTCCTCACGCAATCCCACTTCGGATGATCTTTTCCCCTATAGTAAATTCAAAACAGTATGAGGTATCGTACGTGGATATTTTCAAGTCCAATGACTAACCTTAATGCATTAATTTCTGAATGAGCCAATGGTTCTTTGGCAATGAAAATTAGAAACCTTTCCCTAAGATAGCCTAAGTACCTTTAGCTTTTTAGCTTTCTTACCATGAAAATTCAAACTCGAACACTATCTAAAGGTCCGTGTAATTTGTAGAAAAATTGATGACTCAAGTTTTGATTTTGGGAGGAAGAAAGAGCTAAGTTGGAGGTCCTATGCTAAATGCGTTTCTATTTTGTTGTGCAGATAAAAGGTTAGAAATAGGCTAACCTATGCTAACTCTAGTGGGGTTGATGCATCAAAAGTATTTTAATGTAGGGGAGGGGACTAAAGGTTTCAGATTTGATTTACTTTTGATCATAATAGGCTAATCATGGAGACAAGTTGTCTTTATATGCCAATTTGGCATATTCTTTCCATCGACAGTACAATAATTTAGAAGAGTTAAATGTTAGCCTCTAAAATCTAAAACCCCTTGCTATTCTCACGTGTGGAGATGGAGATGGAGATGGAGATGGGACAAAAGAGCAAAGGCATTAATTAAAAATCGTAAGATGAGATCAGAGTGAAATATACATAACTTATCTTTTTCATATTTCATATCCTCACAACAAAAATTACAAACACTGTCGATAGAATCATTGTGATCACTAACTGTCTCAAGTAAATCAAATGCAAAAGAGATTAACTTCCATCTGATATTAATTTATTGGAGAAACTAAGACATAATTAGAGGACGATACGCTTAAACACTGTTTTTTAACTCTTTAATCTTTGTCTTAGTATCTTAGACTCTCATTTCTTGGGTTCTAGCAATCACCCCAAGCTTCGGAGGCAGGAGGCTGAGTGTATTCAAAACCATGATGCTTCAACAGTGAAGGGTCTATCTCATTGTAATGCCGGAATCCTATACCCCCCGTGCAGTTTAGCACTTCCCTCAGGTTCAAGCTTACGTTGACATGGCCCCTAAGATTGGCACCCATTCCGTTTCCATGAACACCTCGCTGGTTTTCACCAGCCTGCAGACCAAGAAAGTCCCTAGTCAAACGATCATTCTTCTGCCACATTGCCAGATTTCCCAGGTAAGAACCTTGCGAGATGTGACTGACCGAGTCAGCAACTTGATGACTTGCTGGTCCCAACTTGCCCATGTCTAAATGAGTCATGTGGCTTTGACCCAGGGCGCTTGTCTGAGTAGCACCAACAGTTGCAGCCTTTTGGAGGAGTGCAGTGGCTGACAAGTGGTGCGATGCTGCTGATGTGACAGCAGAGTGTGAGAAGTTCTGGAAGGAAGAAATCGCCGAACCCTTGTGGATAGTGGTCAATGGTGTTGGTGAATCTTGGAAGAGTGGCGTAGGATTATTCTGAAATGGGTGAATTTCGGGCTTGATGTGGACATTGTTTTGAGGGTCATTAGGGTTTTGAGATTGGTTCCCATGAGAGAGTGAGATCTGATGGTTAGGGATAGAGAAGAGAGGAGGATGAGTCTGGGAGGTTTGAAGAAGCAAAGTTTGAGCAGTTGGATTTGTTAAGATGAGTTGGTGAGCTGAGAGTCTTGCACTTTCTTCAGCCAATGCATCGCAGAAGGCTCTATGAGTTATGAAGCTATCCTTCCTGTAGACTCACAGAATGCACAAGCAAAAGAAACCAAGTAGCATGTTAGGAAACAAATCACCTTAAGATCATAAATACTAACTAGCCTATAATAAGAAGTCATTAACTCATCCATGAACAAGTGATATTCAAAATCATAACAAGGGGAAAAAAAAAGCTTGAAATACATAACATATAGGGAAGAATTGATTTCGATAATGTTAATGTCTTTAATTCATCTTGCATCATTTATTAATTAGTAGAAAGGAAATCAAAGGTCAAAAGAATCAGATTGGCATGCGGATTGGATAGATACATGATTACCATAAAGCAAGAAAGCATAAAAGTAGTATTATCTTCTTTGGTCAAACCTGAAGAGGGGAGAGAGAGAGAGAGGATTCATGCAAAAAACGCAGAAAGACAGTAGAGGGATAAAGATCGAAAAATGAGCTCATGCATGAAACAAAGATACGGAATTGAGACCCCCAAACATGTGGTACTGATGAAGAAAATGAAAGCAGATGGGAGAGTATCAGATTTTTTGCAGATTTATTAGCTTTTCATGATGAAGAGTTCAGAGTTTGAGTGTGCTCCTGAGGGTAAAATTATGACAATGCTCCGTAAAAAATCACGGGTCTTACTTCAAGCCAGCAAACTGTACAAAGCAGTTAAACTCATTTATTTGTTTCATTTTTTTTCTTGTACAGAATCAGCTACCGGATGCATTCATCATTGCTTTAAGAATCAGGAATTTCAATTACTATGTACCCAAATGTGTAAACTTATGAAAAATGCATACATTGCATCAACTTTTTCTTTTTGCCAGGGAACAAAAGAAAGGGTTTATCTACTTCAATCTTAATTAGTCATTCATTTAACTGTAGGAAGCAAAAGGAGAAAGCATAAATTTTCTGTTAGGTTTGAAGGGACAGTAACAAAGAACAACATGTTATTATGTTGATTGTTCCTTAATTTATATCCTATCTGTTTTGTTCTTTTGGAATGTGAAGAACTGTCAGGATTCAGATTTTGGAGATTCTTGTTTCAGTTAATGAAAGCGTCGACTGATACTCCTATTAGTGGCATTCATTTCTATGCAATCTGCCAACATCTTTGAGCTACAGATTCCACGCAGAGCGTACATACACCTCCTGCATGCAAACAACTACAAGACGAAACAGACTGAAGCAATATACAAGTGAAAAATATTTTCCATGAACAATGATGGAGGCCAAGATGATGAATTTTAAGTGACAAAGAAGGAGATAAGGAGACCACAATAAAGACAAATAATAGTAAGTGTTCATCAATTTTTGTTAAAAAAAAGGAGCTTATAAAGATCGCGAAAAAAGAACTGAAAAAATTAACCTGGAAAAAAGGGTTCCACAGTCACATCTGTACTCTCTTGTGCCGCAGATTTTAGAATGAGCTTTCCAATCTGATTGAACTGCATAGATCTTTGAACACTTTTCGCATTTCCACTTCTTTTCGCCATGTTTTCGGCAGTAGTGCTTCTTGATACCAGTGAGGTCACCAAGAGCCCTAGAAGGATGATGGTGAACACATGATGGCTCAGGGCAAACATAAGCTCTCTTTCTAATGTCTTTGCTGTTTCTTTGCTTCAGCTTCCAAGGAAGGTTATGGCCTCTCCTGTGAAGTTGAAGATTTTGATCTCTTTGAAACCCCTTGTTGCAGATCTCACACACAAATCTATTCGTGGCCAGTAAGGTCCTTGGAGATAATGCTATCACTTCAGCATCTGGATCTGTAACCATTACAATAAACATATAAAATCATCGAAAAATCTTACTAGTACTAACTGAAATTCAAGATACTGTGTATGTAATTACCTGGGTTGCCTGGCAAGCTTCTCTTCTTCTTGATCTTCTGTTGTAGTTGCTGGGGGGAGATGGTTGTTGAAACAACTGGATTTAGAACACAAAAATCCTGCACTCTGGTACCAGAAGAATGACTGGGTTCCTCAGACAAAGAAGTTGAGTTGGAAATAGCTGCAGAGAACATGCTTATGTAGAAGAAAAATCCAACGAAGAAAAACAAGAAAAATGATATCTTTGTTTTGTTCGATATCTTTCCAAAAGTTTATAACACTTTGAACCTTAGAAGAACAACAAGAAGTTTGATAAATAAGTAATTCCAGGCCTGCAATATTAGAATATCCCAGCTTTGGACAAAACTAAAAAAAACTTTGTTGATGAACAGTTGGCAGTGAAATATAGACAAAGAAAGGTATGATTTATTGGGTAGCAAAAGCAAAATCTCGTGAAGAGAAGATGATGATGATGATGATGATGGTTTATTCTCCAAGTCGCTATCTAGCCATGGATTGCTTGTCTGAGCAACTCTGAAACACAATACAGATGTATCTCTTTCCAACCTCTTTGTCTCTATTTTTTATCTCTCTCCATCCATCTTAAAAACCATCTAAGAGTTTACCATGCAACCAAACCTAGAAAGACCAGACAATAAGATGGTTTTTGCCAAAAAACGTCTCACAGTCTTCACCACCCAAGTAACTTCTCCTTTCTGTCTATATATGTCTGTACGAAGAACATGTGGAAAGAAAGAAAGATTAAGATAAATTATCAGTAGCTAGGTATTGTAGATTATAGAGTGCAGAAAGTGATGATTACAGTGGCAGACCATGAAGGAGGATAGGAAAGAAACTTGAAAATTACAAAGACTAAAATATTTCTTTTTTAAAGACTAGTGAATCCAAAAAGAAAAGGAAATGGATAGCATGGCAATTCTGAAAGAGGAGAGAGAGAGAGCTAAGGACTCAGAAGAATCCTAACCCCACTTGATTCACTAACATCTTTTCCCACTCAACAATTTTTCTTTTCAATTCTTACTTTGGTACTTTCTGTCTTTTCTTTTGTTCCTGTTATAAAACACCCAAACCCTAAAAGGACCTTGATTTGAATGGAATGATATTAAAAGGAGGCTTACTTCTTGCCAGACTAGCTTAGAACTCCCAAGCGGAATGAAAAGCTTAGAAGTTGATGAAAGGCAAAGAGCTAGCTAGGTAGAGATGGAGAGATGGTCCTTCTCAACCTTTTCTATTACCCTACAACCAACATCATTGTTGTATTGATTTGACTCTCTCAGCTTATACACTTGGCTTTCCAATACATATCAACCACTTAATTTCCATTAAACACTGGGTTTATTACCTTATTGTTGCAATTGTATTGTCAAAGAGATTCATGTATTAAATTGGAGCCCGTTAGAGGGATACATAAGTAAATATTACCTACAATTCTCTATAATACTAGTATGCAGAAATAGCTTTTGTTTTATCTCTGTTTGAGTAATGATCCATGACGACTGGAAATATTCTTGAAATGTTTCAGGATAGAATTTAGCTTCCTCCTTGTATGCTCTTAATTAAACATAAACATTGACAGTCTTCTCTATGATACTTGGAAGATTTTTGGAATATTACATTTCTTTTTTTTCAATTATTTCCGTTGAAGTTTCTATTTTTCACAACTTTCTGTCTGTATTCCTAGTGCATAGTGAAAGTGCTGAAGCAAACCCCACCAAGGGGAGTTTGGAAGGTCTCCTCTCTTCTTTTGTTTCTCATTTATGGACTTTTTCCTGGTTGCAAATCCAAATCTAAAGCCATGAAGAGATAGCACAAATTGTCCTTCTTTTCCTCTTCATGATAGAAAACAAACATGCAGTGTTTACTTGAACTTGTGTACGATTATGGTGGCTATAAGAAGCATTAGGAGCATAAAAAGGAGGGATTCTGTTTCTTTGCAGGGCATGCGTGGCCTAAAACGTGGTAGCTCAAGACAACAGCATTGACCATGCAAAAACCAATACATAAGCCTTTGTAAGGTATAGGACCCATTTCATCATTTGGATATAATTGAGTGCTACTGTTAATGATACTCTGGAGAATCCTATGTGACTTTTCTTTTGAATCAATTTGGCTTATGAGTGAGATTCATTTTGCTAGCTTTTCTTTTGGGATGAGATGAGGTTCAACGTTCGTTGTTGATTCACCTTGTGGCCTGAAAAGCTAGGACGATGATGATGAAGGGTATATTCAAAGGATTAAAAATTAAAAAAAAAAGTTTTGTGCCTAAGTAAACATTTTCACGTTTGAAAATTTGATGACTAAAGCATAATTGATCATTGAATTCATAGGTTTATAATACTACATCTTCTCAAAAGAAATAAAAAAAAAAGCTATTAACCCAGAGCACGTTGGTGAAACTCTATTAGCATGATGGAATCTCCTGGTAACAGTGAAATGAAAGTACTCTTACTTTTTGCTTATTGTTCATGTCAAATAATTGGTGATAAAAGGAAAAAAAAAAAGAGAGAATTCAAGTTTCCGTCTCTACATAACAGTGATAATGAAGAAGTTATTATCTTTTGATCAAATTCATCTCCTTGTAATATTCAAACTAGTTATTGTCTATTTGGAATTGGAATAAATGTTCCAAGTTCCAGAGGCATATTGATGAGTGTGAAAGAAAAGGCCTTTGTGGGTCATTCTTTTCCTTCACGGGTTTTTCTATTCCCAGATTCCCTCCTACAACTTCTTGCCTTCAACGCTCTCAATAAAAGACATAATTGCAGAGGTGCACACCAAAAGACTATATTATCGTTTTCCTCCTTCTCACACATGTCCCTGTAAATCATGTTACCCTTGTGTCTATTAGGATGAATTCTTGCCTCTGCTCTGCTAGAATTGACGTAACCTAGCAACAACCAAATCCCGTTTCCATATAATAATTAAAAAAAAGCCAACCAAAAAGTACTTGGATATCAAGCAATCTTGGTTCAGTTTAATTGGAAGCTTAATTATAGTAGCATTTACAAATCCTTCCTCCAGTGCAACTGAGTTCCTTGAAAAAGAAAACAGTGGATCATTTTCTATTTCTCTTCTCTTTGGCTCTTAGTGTGAAACACAACAAAGGAAAAGGAGAACCACAAAAGATAAGAAAAATTTAGGAACCAGTAAAGTGCATAAAATTAATGTTTTAAAAACCGAATTGGATATCGAATCAGTCAAAAAAAAAAGTTTAGGGTTTAAATGTTCAATCGGTATTAAACTGCTATAAAACTAATATATAATAAATAAGAAGTAAAAATTATAAGAGTAAATAACAATGAAATATTTTATTGAAATAGAAAATATACCAATAATTTGTTTTGAATTTTAACCAACAAATACTAATATTTTTAGTATCATAAAAAATTAAAATTTAAATCTTTATCTTATTTTTAGAATTTTACTATTTATTTCAAGTATAATTTATTCTCTTTATACTATACATAGAAATTGATGTTTCTAAAGAATAAGAGCTAATTATATGACCAACTGTTTGACTAATTATTGGACCTCATTTATCATTTTATTAAAAATTATTTATTATTATTTATTTTTATCATTGATGTTTAACACAGTCTAGAATGTTACACTTAGTCGATATTTTTCTTCAAGAGTTCCTCTCCTTCTCGTTTCTCTTTCAATCTCTACCCACTATTACCACCATTAGAGCTGCCTCACCTATGTGCAGTGGAGCGAGTCGGAGCTTAGGACTTGTAAAAATTTGTTGGATGTTGTCTTAGGTATGGAGATATAATGCATGTAAGCTTGGATATGGGTTTTTGAGATCTGATCCTTGTGATTAGATTCCCTGTCATCTTTGTACGACTATTGGTTTGGGTAATGAACACGCATTCGATTCTTCATAGTATAGGAAAAATCGGTTGGTTTATTATTTAACTAGTTGATTCTTTTCTTTTTGGTAAACCAAAAAGACTTTACACAAATAATAAAAGTTATGTACATAACTTGAGATTTTTACATACGAATCTCCAAACTACCAAAGGGAGAGCTAATGGAACCTATGACATATTTACAACCTACTTCCTAACTTCAAAACACAAACTCCATATACTATACAATCTTGCTACCAAAAACCTAATAGAGCTTGCTAAATTAGACAGAAACACAAGTTTACCAACAATAGATCCAGCTGCAAATGCAAGCAAAATAAATTAGCAAACCTATTCAATAATCAACACAGTCTAAGGAGATTGTTGTTCTTCGGATTTCCTGGAACACTGACAACTTGCCATCTCTCTCAAATCTACATTTATAGGAACTTTAGTAATTTTTGCCTTCCATCCATCGGTAGAATACCTTGATCTGCTTCTGGGATTTGTTCTTGTCTATTCCCCACCATGCTTTCTTTGCTTGTTGTTTTGAAACATTGAGATTTCCTAAAGCTGATTTCACTCTGCTTTACCGAAGAGGGTTTGGATTCCTCTGTTGATCTTGTTTGAAATCTAAAAACTCCATTTGCACATTTTAAACAATAATGTTCGTGCTTCTATTTTCACTTATATTTTAGAGACCATGAGCCTATTGACCTGAAATCACAGACTAGCAGTAATTATAGTAGTGAAAATAACTACAATAATTATCTCCTCACGGTGTTTGAGCTAAGATATTCCATAACTTGAAAGATTACTCTGGAGTACAAACTCCCCACATCCTAAGCTTCATCTTTGAATGTACGTGTATTCCTCTCAGGCCAAATATTGTAGACAGTGGTGGAAAGGAGGATTGGGAAAATGTTATTGTCAGAGGTTCTAAAATTATGATTAAACCAAGTGGGAATGGATTGAAGGTTTGTCTGATTTAGGATGTGTATATGAAAATGGTTTAGACAGTGGTCCCATACAGTTTTAGAGTAGGGACACTCAAAAAATAAGTGGTCAATAGTCTCAATATCTGAGATACACAAGGAGTAGTGATTAGCAGTTTGGAGATAGTGAAGTTTGTCTCATGTTTGTAACTTCTTAAGGAGAGCTAGCTATTTCTTTTGAACCAAACTAGCTTATACCAAGAAACATTCTGAATAAAAGGTCTCAAGAAATTATCAGCTGACCCATTAGTATACCTTTTTGTAGGGTTAGCTAACCATTCCAAACTATCCGGCATTGAACTATTTGGTTGGTACTGAAGGGGCTTAAGGATGCTAATGAACCCTATGGAAGCCTCTTGCCATCTCTAGTCATTATTGCTGATAACTTCTGAGACTCTTGCCGTCATTGGAAGATTTGAACCATTGATCTCTCTAAAAGAAGAAAAGCCCTTTAGAATTCCTCTTGGATGCCACAGATCCTGCCATAAAAGAGTAGAAATTCCATTCCTTATCCTAAATCTAAATTGGCTCCCCATTTTATCTTTCACAAATAAGATTTTTCCTTTAACTCCAAGAACTATTATTGGTAGGTTGGGCACTCTAGAAATTTTTCTTCTCAAAATAATAGATGGACCCACTTAACCCACAGAGCTTCCCTATCAACAAACAAGTACCAAATCCTTTATCCTAATAGAACATAATTCCAAGTTGTCAAATGTTTAATCCTTAAACCTCCTTTCCTTTTGGTTCTACAAATGTCACTATATTTAACCTTTTCATAAGAATTAGAAGCCACCTTCCCTGCCCACAAAACATTCCCAAGTATAGTCTCTACATCCTTAAGAATGGAAGAAGGGAGAATGAAGTGGGTAGACCAATATACTTGGAAAAAAGAAAGGACTGAAATTACAATTGGAGCCTACAAGCATAGGAGAGATTTTTATGAGTCTATTTATTTATCCTCTTATCAATTTTATCCAATATAGGTAACCAATCCCTCCTAGATAACCTACCTGTCAAGAGGGGAACCCCTAAATACCATATAGGTAGGGTACCTTTTTTGAGACCAGAGATAACTTCCATTTAATGAGTCAGATATTCCATATCAGGAGATAAGAAAAATTGACTCTTGGAAGGATTCATGTCCATACCTGAAAAACTAGAGAATGTAAACAAACAATCAAGTAAAGATTGAGTTGAGCTCAAATCCCATTGGCAAAACATAAGGAGATCGTCAGCAAACAAGAGATGTGTGAGTTTAAGGGTTTTGCACCTCCCATGATATTTGAAGGAAGGACTACCTTCTATGAAGTCATTCAAACTCTTAGAGAAAACTTCCATGCAAATTATGAAAAGGAATGGAGATAAGGAATATCCTTGTCGAAGACCTGACTTCCCTCTAAAAAATTTTGTGGGAGCTCCATTAATCAAAATAGAGTAAGTCGGAATGGTTATACATTCTTTGATCCAATCAATGAACTTTTTAGGAAGACTTATAGCTACTAAAGCAATAAGAAGGAAATCCTAATGAACTGAATCATAGGCTTTTTGTAGGTCCACTTTGAAGGCACACCTCTTTTGGTTATTAGAAAGATGATAATTCTTGAAAAATTTTTGGGCCAAAAGAATATTATCCGCTATTCTTTGATTCTTAATAAAGGCACTTTGGTTTGGGCTAACAATTTGAGAAAAAATCTTTCTAAGCCTATTTGCTATGATTTTAGCAATCACCTTGTAAAGCATATTGCAACAAGAGATAGGTCTATAGTCAAACACTGTAGAAGGGTGAGCTTTTTTAGGAGAAGTGAGATGAAAGTAGAATTAAGCTCTTTGAGGAGTTTTCCATATTGGAAAATTTTTTGAATGGCTCTGATAACATCCTCTCCAATAATATGCCAGGCTTGTTTAAAGAAAAACTCATTAAATCCATCCAGACTTGGAGCTTATTAGGGTTAAAAGAATTGAAAACCTCCTTTATCTCTTAAGCTGAAACTTTGGCAGTAAGAGAATTAGAAAGATTTACAAGTAAAGAATGAGAGAAAAGGTTTTCCATATACTCTTTGGAAGAATGAAGGTTCTATTTTATCCCCAATAGAATCTAGAAAGCACTAAAAAAACTCAGCTTGAATCTCTTCTAATCCAACTATCCTATTCCCACTTCCCACTATTAAAGAATGTAACTTCTGTTTCTGTTAGCAAGGAGAGAGTTATGGAAGAATTTGGTGTTCCTATCCCCTTCTTTGAGCCATTCAATCCTAGAAGACTACTTAAAGAATGACTCCTGATCATCTAGAGCTCTTATTAACCCATTTATGGCCTCAGATTCCCTATCAATCAGAAGAGAAGATCTAGGCAAAAGTCTCATTTGGTCCTGAATGTTATTAAGAGTAACATAGCAATTTCTACTCTTTCATTCACATCCCCTATTTAGCTAGAGTTCATCAATTTGAGTGCTTTTTTAACCTGCTTCAGCTTAGAAACTACACAAAACATTGGAATGCCTTGAACTTGAAAGGACCAAGCTTCCTTTATGGTCTGAAGGAAATTGGGCTAAGATGCTAGAAAATTTAAGAACCTGAAAGGAGAAGCTCTCTTTTGCATTTTAGCTAGAGTCCTAACCACTATCGAAGAATGATCTGAAATGTTTGGGTTATGAATAACACAAAAAGAATAGGGAAACCTAGAGCTCCAAGTTGAGTTAATAAGGGCTCTATCTAACTTACTAGCAATAAAGGAATCTCGTTCCAAGTAAAACTTGGACCACTGGAATTTAAATCAAACAAAGTGTTGTCCTCAACACACTTTTGAAAATCACTAATCCCATGCATTGCTGTGGAATTTATGGGGTCTGCCTCATAAGGATACAAAATAGCTTTCAAATCCCCTTCTATCATCCAAGGAAGGTTACTTACTGAGAGATTGATGGTTGGCAGATCCAACCAAAGATTCTTCCTATGGTTTAGATTGTTGGACCCATAAACACAAGTAATTAAGAAAGAAGAAGACCAATTCCTATCTCTAAGTGGATTAGCTGATCACTTGATATGAGAATAAAACACAAAAAACTATCAAGTTCTAGGTTATAACTATCCTAGCATTCGAAGCCTGGTCTACATTATTGTATGAAGTCCATCTAGGAAACATGGAGGAGCAAACATTGTTCAAACAGGAAGGAGACCTAATCCTAGATTCTATCAAACAAACAAAAGAAACATATAATCTCTTAAGACAAGCTTGTACTGCTAATTGTTTTTTGGGACTATTGTGTTTCCTAACATTCCAAAAACCCAGATCTATATCACAAAACCATAAACCAGTAACACAACCTACTTCTGTTTCCTCCTAGATTTTCTATTTTTTCTCACAGTAAAATCCCCCTCTTCCCCTCCCTTAATACCTGAACTATTAGGGACCAATTCAGAAATAAGAGAGGAAGGAATACCTACCTGATTTACAGCGTAAGAGTTGGATTCCTCAACGTCTCCACTTAATTCTTCTTGCAATTGATGATCCTGGTTTTGAAGAGAAGGACTCCCAGCAATGCTTGCTTCTTTATCTTCTTGTATTGTCAGCACATTTATAAGATCCTTCTATTGTGAACCTTGGCCCTCACATTGCTCATTATGTATCTCTGATGGTCTAATTTCCTTGTTACTAGGAGTTACCTTCTCTAAGGTAAGTTCCTGCTCCTTTTCCTTCTCTAAGGAGATACCTTCTCAGTATCAGAACCTCACTAAATTCATTTTCCCTATCCTTACATTCATTTCAGATCACCTCAAAACCATGCATGC
>JANKYF010000004.1:25228904-25241925 GCA_029829435.1 Erythroxylum hondense | reverse complement strand
AGCAAACTTAGTTAATTAATTTATAAAAGTAACATAAAGTTTTATGTAATATTTAATATTAGTAATAAAAGTGATTATATTAACATTAACAACCAAATAAACTTTTGTTTTTATTTAACAAAAAAACAGAAACTAAAATCAGGAAAGGAAAATAAAAGTTACAACAGAACAATAGTAGTAGAATGGTCCTTAAGCTTTCCAAATTTGGGTGTTGTATCGACACTCAGTTACAAAGAGGGAGTGTTTCATTCACTGTATAATGGAATTGGGAAGGATGCAAGAATTGCACTGGTTTAGGTGGTGTGACAAATTTATGATTAGTAAAATGAACTTTAATCCCTAAATATAACTTTTTTTCTGTTCTTTCTTGTTAGCGGTCGAACATAAATTTTTCTGCTGTTAGAAAGGGAAAATTTGCTAATGATTGCTCTCTCAGTTTAGGTAATGAAAGATTTCATGGTATCAGAATTTCTTCTTGTTAGCAGCATGCCGGGCTTTTACTTCTTTATAAGTTCACTTTAAATTGTTTTCACTTCTTTTCCAGACTCAGGGCATTCATGGAGTTATGCATCTTAATCCCAGGGAGTTCCTCAAAGCATTATCGTCCGATAGGCCAAGTAAGGATAGCAACTGTTCTTATTAATTTTCATGATTTTGTTGTTAGGAGATAAGATATTCATAAGTCTTACAGTTGAATGCATTTGTCTTTCTCTATTTATCGTAGTGATGATTGAGGTTGTAGAAAGTGGTGTTGTAGACATTGCTTTGTATAACAGATTGAGTTCATTTGCTAATATGGTTAGCTTTTTCTTGTAAATGACTAAAATGTTGGTAGATGGATGAAAAGTGAGAAACGGAAGGTGTCTCATTGAAATTTCTTAGTTGGCCAATTAGTTACCCATTTGGCAGATTCATGCCTTGATGAATGCTAGTGAGAAGCATTTGGTAGTTGGTGACTCACCAATATACCTAATAGATTGAAAGAAATAACAATAGGAAGAACAAAAGTAGAGAATAACAGGAGCAAATGGTGTTGTTAGTGCAAGCCTGTTTTTGTTTTCGAATAGGAATTTCCATTGTAAGTACTTCGTTTCACTGAGAATTGATGCAAATGATACAGTTTGCTCATCCTACTGAACATAATTGATGATGCTGTGGAAGGCAGTCAACTTCTAGTTGGTGAGGAAGTAGTTTGCTTGTTATGGCTCAAAAATAAGTCAAAAAATGTCTTATAGTATTAGAATATCGAATATCGGGATGGATCCTGCTGACACCAAATCAGCTAATCAAACTGTTGATATGTGACCCAAGTAGCTTGTAGGTACAGACAAACTTGTTATCAGTTATCTTGTACAGTTACAGTAGTTTTTTTCTTGAACCAGTTCCCTCCTTACTTTACCGTATCCCACAACCTACACTTGAGTGCTCATAACTTTCGCTACCTGCCAAAGAAATAAAGAGAAAACATTAGAGCTCAACGCCAAAAAAGTGTGAAGAGCCTTTACAAGATGGGGTGTTGGGAAATAATTGTTTGGATGGATTTATCGATGCAAATTTGTGGAATTTAGTGTTTGAAATTAAAAAATAATACTATGCTTCATTGAATAGATAGCGTTTCTCTATTGAGAGAGTTTTATTTTCTGGTATATAGGATGGAGCGTCACCTGCATCATGGAAATGTTCTGAAGAGTTTTTTTCCCATCAAATAAAGTGCAGAGATCCTCTAAAACTGGGGTTTGTTTGAAATTTGTTGTGCTTGTTACTTTGAGCTTGTGGCTTTTACCTATCTAAAGGTGTCACATTGTCTGCAGGTTCCCGAATGTTTGGGCTTTGAGGTTGGTCCGCCAACTGTTACTTTGGGACCCAGTAAGTTTTTACATCGTCCAAGTTCGGTTGCAATTGCTATTTTTTCAATTATTAACTACTAATTGAAATGAAGAATGTTTATATATTGCTTTTTTAATTCAAAGGATGTTGCTCTTGAGATTCTGTGAAATAACAAGAGCTGAACTTTTATTTTTAAACAGTTATTACTTGGAATGACATAGATGGCGTCCCTTTAACCCATTTGTATTGGTGTGTGACCAATGTTTTAAGAGTACCAATCAAAATTCGAACAAGTTCGAAGTTTATCTATTTCTTAAAACATTTTGTTGATTGACTGCTGAGCTACAAGGCGCCATCTGAACTTACATATGTACTACATCTATTGGTTGTTCCTAGAAGGTGTTTATGTGGGTCTTTGAGCGAGTCCAGTGGTTGACAAACATTGGAGGGATATTATGTGTATCAATACCTGTTTTACTCCACAAATGCTGAACTTCTGTTCTGTATACTCGTGGTTACAGGAGGACCGACTGACTGTTGATGATGCTCTTCGACATCCATATTTCCAACCTCCTTCAAGTAAATGATTGATGATCAGGACCTTTATCACCGATCAGTATAAGTAAAGAATTTGGTAACCATGCGGGAGGCTTTGGAATGAGATGGGGTTATGTAGACATTTAGCTATCTGCTTGACGAGCTATGGTTTTGCAAAATTGGAGCTACCACAGGGTTTGGTTGAACTGAAATTGTTCAGTGATCGCCTGAGACTTGTGCTTGGACTTGATTTAGGCCATAAGGTTCAGACTTGGACGTGGAGCTTTACCTTGGGAGGAATCTGCTTCCTCTTCACGCAGATCTATTTGTTCAATGCACAATGATTCTGTAGGCTGGCACATCTTTTGCCTCAGCAACGTTAAAAACTGAAACGAAAACAAATGCAAACAGCTCGTGAAAAAGGACGGGGCATAGGCATCTCGAAGACAATTGTTAATTTGTGATTGCCCTTGGCAAACCGTACAGTATTACAACTTTGTTCTTAAATTGGCTAAATTACGATACGAAGATATTCTTAATTGGCCTTAAAATATATTTTTATTTAACCTCCTTAATAAATGCATGTTTTTATTTGTAGTGAACTTTCGTCTCTTCACTCTCTCTTTGCATCTTTAACATTTAATACAAAACTTACGACTTCCAACTAATCTAAGTAAAGATAGGGACCTTAAAATGAAGTAAAACAAAAGTTACAAGATATTTATACTGAAAGGATATAAATTACAAGAGCTATGGATGGAAGGAAAATTAATGAGGCGCTCATGCTCATGGGTCTTAAGGTTCATGGCTGTTTACACGGCTGTGGAGTTCCAGCATCTCTTGGTGGTTTGGATCAACAGAAAGAGCTACTCGACAGTCACGAAGAGCTGCTGCAACTTCACCCATATGCTCATGGAAAGCTGCCCGTAAGTGTAGAAGGTGAAGATCTGCTTTGAATGCAATTGCTCTTGACAGCTCTGCAATCGCTTCCTTCTCCTTGTGGTTGTCCATCAACACTGTCACCCACCACATATGTAACAAATAAACAAACCAACCAACTATAGTGTTAACAATATGGTTTTATTTTTATATTCCTCATTGATTGGCAAATTATAATCAACAAAGGTATTGAAATGTTCCAACTTGTACTGAAATTACTAATCTTGCATGTTTTTGAAATGTTCCAACTTGTACTGAAATTACTAATCTTGCATGTTTTTCTGCATGATTAGAGATGACTGAAACTAGCTGGGTTGGATGCATTGGTTGGTCCCAATTCTAGGTTTACCAAAATTAAATGCAGCAGGACAATCAACTGACCTGCAGCTCGATATCTGTAAGGGTATACTCGAAGTGGATCTAATTTGGTAACCATCTCCAAATCTGCTTTTGTGAGGTCCCGGTCACAGTACTCAGACCTCTTCTCATATGCAGATGCATTATTACGGGCCTTCTCAATGAACTTTGTCATTTCAGCATATGCTGCACCTTTATCATTTTTACGAAAATAGACTCTAGCAAGGCCCTGGTGTGCTCTAGTATGCCTGATCTTAAGAGCATTATTGTAGCAATCTTCTGCCAAGTCTAACTTCTCACAATCAACATAGACACTGGCAAGATTGTTAAGTGCCTGGGAAAGAATATTAAGACATGCCCATTTACATACATACATGAACCATCAAGCATGAAATTAAACTCCACACAACAGGGACTGTGATAAAGTTGAAGTATATTTATAAAAGGACATGATAAGAAGATAGAAAAAAAATTTGAGGTGTAGCGCTGAAAAAGCAGTAAAATCCTGGACTGATGTTGAGCAAATCTCATTGCCCTTGGTTGACAAGGAAATGATCTTCAAATTAGCAGACAGAGAAATATCTAAAAATCTAAAACATACCTCTTCTCATTGTCAATTCCTTTTCATTAATCATAAACATGATAAACCCAACCGAAATGAACAGAAAAGCACTCTTCTATTCGCTCTCAAACATAAAGCAAGCAAATAAATGGTCAACACGAAATTTCTACTTGATTAAACTGAAGCTATTTAATTCCTCAAGGCTTCAGCCATTCCAAATCTTTCTAATCTTATAGGTAAGTGATAAGGAGCCATATAAAAGCTTAAGTCAATGCCTATGCAGGATGAAGCAACTAATGCCAGCCAGAATTAAACAGCTTGAGTACAAGACCACCCTTTTATTCAAGTGATTCAGCACCTTTGGTACTCATCTTATACATCAAGTCAGGCCAACCAAGCATGAATATGACTCGTCTGATAATCTCTCATTCTTGGATCATCTGAAAGTGATCAAGGGCTAAGAACATGCACTTGTTGAATCTATTAAACAAACCATCCAATGTTTATTAAACTAGACACCTTGAGGTTTGCAAAAAGTAGAAACGCCAGGATTCATTTAACCATTGGGACAAGTAAATCAGAATAATTCTCTTCTCAAGTAGTTCAGCAGCTGGGATCCCATCTTTACCTTAAAAATCATCCCAATATGAACACAAATTTCATACTGAGGAACTTATGTTTTGGGACTACCAGAAAGTGAGATCAAGGACAAGTATTATAGTGTAATTGTCATTTTCAAATGTATGGCAAATCAAATGCAAGTGTTCATTTACTATATGGGAGAAGTACATCACTATCCAACCATTATGCTGAAAAAACCTTTCTCAAAAAGGCCCAAACCAAAGAAGATCACAAACAAACAGCAAAATCTCAGGTAAATTTTTTACTTGCTTGTCATTGACCTATGATTCAAGACAAAATCTATAAGATTCATATCTCAATATTTCCATGAAAATGGCAGGGAGAAAACACTACCTGACCTTTTCGCAGCCTATCTGAAGGGCACTTCAACGCATCTTCGAGCAGTGACACAACAACTGAAGAACAAGATGGATCTAAGCTAGAGTCAGCCAGTGCATAGGCTTTAAGGAAAAAGGCCTCAAAGGATCTCTTGATTTTGATGGATTCCTCCGCTTTCCTAAGTCCTTCTTCGCAATGACCCGTATCATACAAGATCCATCCTTCATAAACCAGACGCTCATGTTCAAAGGATGCATGTTGGCGGGCTAATCGTAAACTTCGCATTGCTGCTTCAGGACAGTTCAACCTGATCAAATAAAGAAGGATCCAAAGGACATGATATGCCAGTTTCTAAACTTCAAAGAGTATGGAAGAAGGGAAAACTATAGGAAGAATACAACCTAAAGATGGGCAAGCAATCATTGTGATTGCACCAATAGAAAGTTAAATACAACTCATTAATTTCTTATGTTTGGATGTTGAACAAAATGGCATTTATGAAGGGTTGCAAATACTCAGTTGCATATGCTCCATAATGAAGTGTGGAATGGAACATGTGCACATGAACCTTAGAAAAGGATGGGTATGGTATCGCTTATGAAAGTTCAAGAACATACCTGAGTAGGAGCAAAGACTGTCTGAAGTACAGGACTCCTTTAGCGATATCAGATTCAAGCATCTGATAAATGACAGAGAGGGATCCTATATCATCTACATAAGACCACCTATCGTACAACTGCAGCCAACAATCTCCTGATGTCCAATTCTCAACATGTTCACGGACAAGGATACGAAGTTGGGATGCTGCCACTCGGCCCTCAAACATCCTATAATTTGGGGAGAGTGTAAGAATTGTCTGAACATCACAAATCGCTGCTTGATAATCCTCTAGAGCTAGATAGAAACAAAAGCGAAGTTCCAAACATTCTAATGCAAGTTTAAATCCAAGGACCCTATTAATTTCTGCAAGTGCAGCTTCACAATTTTGTTGCCTCATCAGAGAAGCAGCCCGGTACATGTAAGGGTAGGTAAGAGTTGGATCCAATTCAGTTGCTTTCTGTAGGTCTTCCCACCTCTCACTGTCCTCACAATATAGTGATCTCTCCATATACATCCACCCCTGAGGAGAAGAAGAAGAAATAACGGAACTGAGCTTGTTATAAGCCCAAAGTTTATGACCCTTTATATATCCCACTCTAGCCAAACCACATACAGAATATATGTGCCCTTCATTAAAGGCTGCCTCAAACAGTTGTTCGGCTTCATCGAATTCTTTTCTTAAGAGCCTCACACATCCCAACTGATGAAAAGCCAGTATTTTCTGCCAGCTAGCTTCTGCTGACTCTAGAAATTGCTCCAGAAAACAAGCTGTCATATTGGACTGAGGATCCAGACTCATAGCTGCTTCACTTAATAAAAAATATAGTGAAAATGTGGCTGGCCCAACCATGGTAGTTGTGTCTTGCTTATTAGCATTGCTGAATATCTCCACCACTCGATCATCATTCAAACAATCAGGTAGTTCATGAAGAAGAACTTGTAAACACGACGCAGCAAGAATAGGGGAGTTCTCTTGAAGTGCATATTCCATGAGCTCTACCGCATCTTCTCTGGAGCTAACGAGAGTTGAAAGTTTCCTTTCACAGGTATCTTTAAGCCTTTCACAACAGAATTTGTTTGCAAAAATCAAAATTTCCAACAAAACTTCCGGATGGACTTCATCCAAGTTTCCAGTAACACTGAACTCCCTTACTGCTCTAAACCCAAATGAGGATATGTTGTTATCTGATAAATCTATTTCTTCACAAAGTGATTCCAAGAAAGGCCCATTAAGCATAGCTTGAAATGGAACAGAAAGGCCTGCAATTTTCTGCCTATCACAACATATTTTCTCATTTCCAATTCTAAAATCCACATTATTCAATTTCGGGTTGTCATTGCTCAAAGTACTTGGGGAACCTGAATTTGCTTTGATATGAAGTTGGGAGCCAATATCTATTGGGCCAAACTCTTGCGCACATTTACCACACGAAGCAAGCAAGTCTGCAATGAGCTCTTCTCCTTGCTTCTCATACTTTAACCATGCCCCGAACACCAATTTCTCATGTACGTTGCCAGCATTCTGCCATGCCGAGTGGAGGCTTCTCCTCCTGAGTTTAACCTCACCAAGGCCCTTAAAGACCTGAAACTGTAACAAATATAAACTAGACTTCTCTTGAAGAGAGCATGATTCAAGTTCTTCATGAATCTGAGCCAAAACTTCTACATAATCAGCCGGCTTAAAGAATGGTAGAACCAGTGGTTCAGGGATCTTGAGAAGGGAGTCTCTGCAAATAGTTGAAAGACAAAGAAGGAAAACAAAATAAGTAACTATCCGAATCTATTGAAAAAATAGACAATTGTTTTGGTTATTAAGCACCGAACCAAAACTCACATGGATGAGGAAGAGGAGAGTTTTGAAAGTTTCCCTCTTTCAACTTGAAGCCACAACTGTGGATTTAAGGTGTTGAGCTGGGATTCCTTGCAGGAATCCCAGGGGAAAAAGGTCCTCATGGGGCATAAGAGATGTAACAAGTCCCTGATCTCCACACTAGCCAGATGGGTTTTTATCTTATTGTTACTGGGAAATTTACAAACCCTTATTGTTACTCGGCAACAACAAACCACTACCTTTTGCTCGGAGATTTTCCAACCCAACAAAGCAACAATCTAATCATAAATATAATAGAAGAGAACCTCGAACTATCATAACCGTATCAGTGAAAAAACAATATAAAGAATATCCATAGAGCAGCACAAACAAAAATTCGATTCTAAGAATTCCCCAAATGAAAAATATAGAAGTAAGGTAAATTTTCCTACCAGGAAAACAGAAAAAAGCTTCCCTATGGCACAGACTTCAAAGACTTTTGATCAGTTCAACAACACGGAAATGAAGAACCGAGAGCCGCTATTCTCTATCATCAGTACACAAACCATACACAATCAGTCTCTTAAACAAACAAGAAAAAACCAAATACCCACTAGCATTTACTTAAGATCTCCACCAAAAATCGACTGGACCCAGAAGCATCACAGAAATGGGCAATCTAGAGAGACCCAGTTCAATACTGGGTTGGAATTTGAAGTAGGAAGTAGCAGAAAACGACTTGTTGTAGCTGACAGAGGTGTGCGAAGTCAAAGTAAAAGAATCCAAAGGGGAAAACTCTTAATTCCCACTTTTGCAGTAGCTTTCTTTTGGTTTGGTAAATGGGAAAGTCTTTTCCTTTAGCTTTTCTTTCTCTTTTCACAATTTTTGTTTTCCTTCGGTTGGGATTGGGAGTCATGGAGACCAGAAAAGAAGGGAAGAATGAATAAAAAAGACAATAATAAAAATAAAAGATTTTAGTGGAGGTCCAACGGCGCCGTAAAACAGAAGCCTTTGAGAGAAGTGTTAACGTTGTCAAATTTGTCTGGTTCTCACCTCCAATTATTCGTGTTTTGAATTTACTCACACATTATTTATGGGAAGTAAAAATTTAAATGATTTAGCTGTCTGATGTCTGGATCTTACTACGTTCCCAAAGAATCAGGATAATTTAATGTCAAAGCACTTATAAGTGATTTCTCGTCACGACACTTACATATGAAGATTGTGACAATTACATATTAATATATGTTTTAGGGGTGCTGGTTTGATAAGATTAGGACGAGTTCAATAGTAAAGAATAAAAAGTGATTAGAGAATCCTTAATACTCCTTGTAATAATAATATTTTTAACACACCAACATTGTCAATAATAATGGTAATTATTCTTTTTTTAATTAATTATAATGATTATATTTATTTTCATTTCTTGCTATGTTCATTTGTATTCATAGTAACATTTTTTTATATGAATCAACCGCAATCTTATTTCCTTATTTAGTTTGGAAAATACTTTTCAACAATAAAACTGCTGTTCAATTCCAGAATAAGTCATGAGCAGCAGTTGCCGATGTTTTCGCCTCCAAATGCTCTAGTTTGACAAGAGTGGAGGGAGAGTTCACGCGTTACATGACCCACGGCAAAGCTTTTCTTGTGGATTCGAGCTGTAGCCAACCCAAGCCTCAAATATATAAAAATATAAGCAAGCCCTTTTTGTTTGTCTCTATAAACTTTATACTTATTGCCGTAAATAATTATAATATCATCACTAGTGTAGATAAGCTAATTAATCCTCTTGGGTGAGTCATAGAGTAGATGGTGACAAATGTAAGTCCAACAACAACACTTGCTTGCATTGTTGATTTTTCGGTTGTCTTACCCTGTGATTGTATGTTAGTGCGTATATGCATATACTAATATTTTATATACTAGTACTGTTGTAGGTATTAATTAATGTAAAACAATAAAATATATAATTTTTGCTTAAAATAAAAAAAGCCCAATAAATTTGATGGAAACTTTATTGGCTACAAAGGCTGTAGAGTAGGTTAAAGGAATGTTTAGATTTATTAATTTATAATAAAATATATCAATTTAATATAAAAAGGAAACAGGTAAATTTAGTTAGTAAAAATATGGAGTGAAAAAAAAGCAAGAGATGTGATAAAGTTTTAAAAATGTAAAATATTTTGTTACTAATTAAATATCATAGTTAATGAAGGTCTAAAAAAGTGGATAAATTCATTTAATACGTCGGGAGAAAGTTATAAACATTTAATTGATTGAGATAATACAAAAGTGTTAATATATGATATTATTTAAAATTATTTAATGTATAAACGAATATTGTGAAAATTAAAATTTGTCATAAAATTATGAGCATTTAAATTTTGAGATGTATATTGAGAAGGAAATTATAATAGAAATATTAAAAATATATAATTTCTAATGTACAAAGGAATTTAAATTCAAAAGCATGAATGATAACATTACGTATGAGCATGAGATGGCATTTATTTTCTAACTCTCACATTGCTATTTTTTTCATTATTGAAATCTAAAGTATGGGAGGGTTTGATGGAGTGCAGTCAAGAGGATTGTGTTCTATTTCAGAATAAGAACAGTCATTAACAAGTTAATTATATCATAATTATTTCATTAACTATTATTTAAGTATATGTATATTTAAATAAATTAAAAACATTAACTGTTTAATATGATTGAAAAAATTAATTAACTATTATTTAACTATAACTATTGTTTAAGTATAAGTATATTTAAACTTTTAAAAAAAACATTAACTGTTTATTATGATTCAAAAAAAAAATGCAAGTGAATGAATAAAGCTAAAACGAAGTCGTACTTCGTAGATGAGTCACAGAACGCAGTAGAATACTTATATAATAATAATAATAATAAGAGTTAGAACTTAGATTTCAATAATGGAGAAAATACCAATGTGAGAGTTAGAAAAATTTCCATTTTATGTTCAGCATACATGCATTCATTGACATTCCAGGTATATTGAATTGTAATAGGATATGTTGAGAATTGTGATTATAGTGAATGAGGGGTTGGATTTTAGTGAATGGAAGTCATGTGAGAGGTTATTAGGAATAAATAGTTAAGGGAGTTAACTTTTGATCTGAAACTTTCATGAATAAACTATACTGATCTAGATGGATTTTGACAAGATCATATTCTTGAAAGTTGTAAATCTTTCTTCTAGTTTCCATTAATATAAAGTTTGCAATTTTTAGAGTTCTGGATCAGAAGATATAGAAGTTGGAAGTTGGGTATGTGCCACTGGATTTTTAAGAGTGAAAGTCGATAGCGACTTTGGTTGTTTAAAGAGCGAAAGTCGCTATCGTGCAAATGCGTGATAGCGATATTGGACGTTTATAAGTGAATGTTGCGATCATGGATATGCACGATGGCAACTTTGGAGGTTCAAGGACGAAAATTGTGATCGTGTATATGCAGGATGGTGACTTTGAAGGTTGACAACTGATGAATATCTCACAAGTTTTCTTGATCTGATTTTTGGAGAAGATCATATATGGATGTTCTATCGTGAGCTGTGCATGCATGAAAAAAAATGATGGAATGTTAACAGAGATGGACGTGAATAAGTGTTCTAGTGATATGTTTTTAAATGTAAAATGTATAATGAAATGACGTTGTTGTTGAGGAGTTGAAAGTGTGGAAAAAATGGAAATGAATGCATCAGATGAAAGAGAAAGTTGAAAACACAGTAGTGAGAGAAAACATATCAGGAGTTTTTGGGTTTGATCAATTATTATATATGTTTGCTTTTGATATGTTAATTAGAGGTTGTCATGGGTATAGAAAGATTGAATATATGATTTAGGAATGGAAAGATTAGTGGGAAGGTACACAAAATGAAGATAAAGACATAAAAAAAGAAGAGTAGAGAGAGGTAGTATATATGAATTTCAGATTCGATAAGATTTGGAGTATAAGTTTTATTTAGTTGGTTTTAAAAAAAGGTATGGAGTAAAGAAATGCATTATCAATAAGGTAGAGGAATTTAAGTTGGAAGAGAAAAAAAATGAAGTTTGAGGAAGAAGAAGCCGAGTGGAGAAGGAGAGAATGCATCATCGTGCATAAGCAGGACGGTGAGTTTTGAGATCCCAAATGCACGATGGTGACTTATGGATATTAGGTGGAAAAGTTATGCACGACGGTGATATTGAAGTTTAGTGAAAAATACACTTTTTAGTCATATGAATTTGCACCGTCATGCTGGTGATTCAAAAGGTAATATCGCTGTCGTCTAAATGCATAATAGCGACATTGGGTGTTGAATAGAGAAAAATTGCTATCGTGCAAATGCAAGGTAGTGACCTTGGATTATGTAGGGCGAAAGTTACTATCGTGCAAAAGCACGATAGCGTGTTTGAAGTTTTCAAGGGTGATGAACACCCGACGGGTTTTTGGCTATATCTTCTTGCTATTTTTTCTATTATTGAAATCTAAAGTATGGTACGATCTAATGAAGTGCACCCAAGAGCTTTGTGTTCTATTTCATAATAAAAAGAGCCTCCATTTTGAATATTAATCACTTTTGGAGCAAAATTTGCTATACGTAAGCCTCAAGTTGGTTTACCGTAAGGCTATTCTAAGTCCTTTTACTTGGCATGAGTATAAAAAGACTGAATATATGATTTAGGAATGGAAAGATTAGTGGGAAGGTAAAGAAAATGAAGATATAGACATGAAAAAAATACAGTTAAGAGAGATAGTATATATGAATTTCGGATTTCTTAAGACTTGGAGTATAAGTTTGACTAAGTTGGTTTTAAAAAAAGTATGGAGTGAAAAAATGCATTATCAATAAGCTAGAGCAATTTAAGTTGGAAGAGAAAAAAATGAAGTTTGAGGAAGAAGAAGCACAGTGGAGAAGAAGGAGAGAATGCATCGTTGTTAGAACAGTTTATTATCTATAATGTAATATATACATACTTATATATATATTATAATATCAAATTAAACATTCCAATAAAAAAACAAGATGGGGTTATAATCTAAGTAATTTAAAAATATCAACGACTATGAATTTACAACAAAAAAACCATCATATGGATATGGAGAATTATATCTAGAATTATGCAATGTCCATAATATCGAAGTTTAAGATAATATGAAGTAAAAACACAAAAGGTACAGAAGTAATTTGATTAGTTTGTTCTGACATAAAAAATTTATGAAAATTTAGGCTTTTGGTTATTACGATCACCATCTGCATCTGATTGTGGCGCATATTCAGTATTACTGATAATTATATCTGTTGCAACCAAAAGAATAAAAGTTGGAGAAGATTACTCCATGATTATAGTGATTAGGATTCAGATTGTATTTACTTATTTTGTGTCCTTATTTAGCCCATAATTATTGTAAATTTACTTTAG
>JANKYF010000004.1:24985698-24996930 GCA_029829435.1 Erythroxylum hondense | reverse complement strand
GAAGGATTTCTCAATCTCCATGTTATGAAATCAGGTTATGTTCTAATATTTTAGATCTATTAGAACATAAATAAAACACACAATTAAATCACAACAAACCAATCAAACCAATTACATTAATAAAAGAATCAAAACATGTTAATCATCTAGCCTAAACACTAACAATACATTTAGTTTCACATGATAGAACATGAAATCAAACATAAAATAAAAGAAAAAGAAGTAGAAAATAGAGGGTTTATAATTCTAAATCTCCCTTTCAATTCTATTGAATGTTCTAGAAAAGTAAAGGTCTGGTCTTGTATTTCGATGGATCTTCCAATGATTTCTTCTTATTTTCAACTTCTCTGGATCAAAATCACCCTTTGAGAATGATGTCCACATCTAGACTCGCCTCCTAATGGCTCCTCCTCTAATTTGCCTCTACACATGTCCTTTTATAATGAAATTTAGGGTTTCTAGTCAGTTTGATACACGTCCTCCAATGTGCATTCCTTTTGTGCTCCAAACTGTGTATAAGCTAGACTACTAGAATTCATGATTTTGTATGACCTGGGAGAAGTGCATGGGTTGATGCACGACCATGTATTCCTTATGTGCTTAGATTCTTTGTTTTATGTCTTATTTTTGTCTGAATTCTTCTCCCCGAAGTCCGTAAAGGCAATTATACCCTATAAACACACTTGCAACAAATCAAGTACAAAATATACAATAAACGTATGAAATATTAAGCAAAATGTTTCAAATATGGGTGCAAAAATATAGTCAAATATGCATATATCAAACATCTCCACACTTAAACTTTTGCTTATTCAGCATACATTAACATATCCTATTGAATCAAACTAACATAAAATTATAATTAAATTGTCCTAAAATGAACTTTCTAAATCAATTTTGATTATAATCACATCAATAATTTAATTGAAATCAATTGCATAAATCTTTACACCCTAACTAAGATTTCACTCAATGCACTTAAGTGTTTGGGGTGAAAAGCATCAAAAACTCTCAATCAATGCATAGTATAACTCTTACCATAAGCTTGCAATAATATCACATCTCCACCACTTTTGTGTAAAATAAATACGAAATTCAAAAGGTTTTTATATGGTTGGGGCTTACGTATGGTATGGTTTGGATATCAAAAGGGTTAAATTGAAGGAAATTTACTAAAAAGAAATTACTTATCTATGGGATGGCCAACCATAAAACAAATTCCATAAGTCGTGACTTCCTCTTTCCTAGATACTGCAAGTTGACTCACCAAAGAAGTTAAATCATCTAATCTTCTTTCCAACGAAGAAACTCCCATCTCATTAACATGTCTTAAACCATAATCATTCCGAGCTCCAAATTATTGAGAGTTAGAGGCCATTGTTGAGATCAAATCCCATGCAGCTGCTAGTGTTTTATCAACTAGCGCTCCTCCACTTGTAGCATCTATCATACTCCTCTCAGTCGATAAAAGACCTTCATAAAAGTATTGAATCAATAGTTGCTAGTTGATTTGATGATAGGGGCAACTTACACATAGCTTTTTAAGTCTCTCCCAATATTCATATAATGACTCCCTAGTGCTTTGTCGAATGGCACAGATTTCTTTTCTAATATTGGCAGCCCTGGCAGCTGGGAAAAACTTCTCCAAAAATAACTTCTTCATCTCTGCCCATGTTCTAATACTTCCAGCAGGTAAATAATATAATCAATCTTGGGCATCATCCTTCAAAGAAAAGGGAAAAGCCTTCAGCTTTATATGCTCTTCAGTGACATTAGTAGGCTTCATCCCCATACAGACAGCATCAAACTCCTTTAAGTGCGTATAAGGATCTTCTCCCAAGGTGCCTTGGAAAATGGGTAACAAGTGAATCAGTTCTGACTTCAGCTCAAAAGTGTTATTATCACCCAAATTTGAAAATTTAATACAGTGAGGCTATCGGTCCTCAGCTGGAGCAACTAGTTGGCATAAAGTGAGATTTACATCCATGTTCCTTTCCTTCTGTCATTCTTCTCTCAATACTTGTTGTCTTTCTTTGTCTGCTTTCTTAATGCCTTTACTGTTTTTTCAATTTCAGGATTGTACTGCAAATTTTTAAACTGATTCGAACACGTAACGTACATAAACTGTCAAAATTCCCCAGCAATGACACCAAATATAAAAAGAAACCAACTTCCTGCAACACAAATTAATGTAGTAGTAGAAAGTAGGGATCGTTCCCACGAGGAATCCAGACGTTAGTAGTTACGCAATAAAAGGGGGGTTATAATTGTGAATTAAACAATATTTATTTGGAAATTGAAATTGAAAAGTAACTAATAACAAAATAATGAGAATTTAACAATCAATAAAAACAAAGCTTGGTTTCCGGTCTCCTTCATTATTGAACTTGCATTGATCACCGACACTAAAAATAACCAATTTATTAGTTTAGTATTTGTCGTGGTAAATTTCTTTACCTATTTTCTCTTATGTTTAGTTAACCAAAACATGTATTTGAATTAACCCTTATTAATTAATAACCTGGATACAATCTCAGATTTATTTAATTAATAGCTTTACGAATCAAGAAAATCGACGAACTAGACAACATACATATGATGTATATTTAGCCTAGACAATTATTTTTCTTAGAATCATGTCCCTAACGTAGTAGACAAAAATCTTAGTCGCTATTTTTGATTAAAAAAATTGAACGTGAACTTTTTTAATCTAGCGATTGATTGAATAAAAACACAAATTAGTTGCGCACCTAGCTGTCAAATTAAACAATCAAATAATGACCTAGAAAAATAATTAACAGTTGACTAATAAATCGATCGAAATAAAGAATAAAAAATCTCACAACATGCAGAGTTCAATAACTAGGATTCCGTAAACCAAGAAATAAAAGTTTAGTTACTCAGCATCATGATTTTCCTAACTATTTCGATTGTCACTGGCGTTGGGACTGTCATGGGCGATGCTTTCTTCTTTTTTATTTTCCGCAGCCTTCTTTCTCAGCCTCTTTTTAAATCCTCCTTCTTATCACTGTAGAAGATGGGACAATTAAAGTTTGAAGAGCACCTTACTATCTTCTATTGCCCCAGTGTTTTAACGCAGCCCCCACTATCCTCTTTTCTACTATTGCGTGCTCCTCTTTTTATTCTGCAGTCCCCCCTTATTGTCCACGTCTGCCCTCTTTAAAATCCTCAGCCCTCTTTTGTTTTAACGCAGCCTTCACTTCTTTTTAATTTTGCCAATTAAAAAGCTCCAGCCAAGCCTCCCCAATGTCAACGTTTTGGGTGAATGGTTTTATATTCTTTTGCCTCTCATGTGCTGCGTCTTGGCCTCCATGTATTGTACTTTAACGTCCATCTCATTGTAACTTGTTAATTTCCTGAGTCACGCATAAATGGTTGTCGTTTTGGTCTTGGGCTGTCTTGCTTCTGCATTTTAAGTTTCTGATTATTGCACGAGGCCACGTTTAATTAGGGTTAATGTCTAGTTTAGTTCTTTTTATCCCAAAATTGTCGCGGTTCTTTCGATTTAGTTCCAAAATACACCTTGACATGAAACAAGATTAATTCCCATTAAGTATAACTTCAAACCTCAAGAATAAAGAAAATTATCACACAAAAAGATAGAAAATAAAGACACTAACAGAGCATGAACTTTTTTTTGTATTTGTTAACAAGATATGACATCAAAGATGATAACATTAACAAATTGAACATAAACTATCTAACTCCTTGCATTTTCCTAGAAAATAGTTCTCATTGTTACTTGTTCATCACAATCAATTTCATAGAAAAATATATTCCATTGCAAGTTAGTAGTTCAATACATGTGGATTTTTGACAAAAGATGAGAAGAAATCAAGATCACTTTTTGTCTCATCCACAATTTCAAGTTCCATTAGAGTGGATCAGCAAAGAAGAATTGTCTTTCTTTTGTGTTGATAGTTAGAAAACAATAGAGTATGCATAGATTCCTTTCTTTTATTCATGTTTTTATCTCTTATAAAATCTCCCGAAATAGTTACTACATAATAATAACTTACGAGGCCTTCAATTTTTTCAAATAACAATCTAAGTAGCAATGATTGTGCACAAGAAGAAGCGCCAAACCAAATAAGAGATTGCCTTTTTGTTTTATGACCACGAGGCGCAGTGATTATGCAATGATGGAAACTAAAGAATCATCATTGAACTTAGTTGTTGTTCATTCCTAATGCTAATTAATCCAGAGATCAACTTGTCAGAAGAAGAAGGCAAATGATGTTATCTTTCTATGGGGAAATTAGTGAGCATGGTCCTTATTATTAGGTTAGTGTCATGTTGCTGCCAAAAGGGTAATTATTTGCATAATGTTTTTTTTCCGCCAATGTTAGCACTATTGTAAATATTATAATTGTTTTTAATAATAACGTTGTCCTTCTAAATATCTTCCTACTATTTGAGATATATGCAGGATGAAATAGTGTTATAAAAAATTTCTAAAGGATGCACTAAAAGTATAATCAGCCAGAAAAACATAAATAACTAGTGCAAAATATGTGTGAAGATTTGCGGTTGGGAGAGAAATATACTCCATTTTGCATTTTGCATTTTTCATATAATCAATTTCTATGAACTTGATTATAGTCTAAATACCTTCAATCATATGACAATATACTTGCGTATTGCAACCAATTTTTCCACTTGATCTTGGTTGTATCTCATTCATCCCTTATGATTTTTGCAACCAACTTCAATGATAAAAAAATATTATGGTTTTAAACATTCTTTTATCGTCTTTCCTTCCTCCCTTAGCATAAACCCATGATACTTGAAAACTTTTGGTACAAAGTCAAAGATAATTTCTTAATTTTCAAATTTTATTCCTATTTTTAATACCACCTTGATCTCAATATTCTTTACGACTACATGGAGATTTTCCTATGACAAATTCTGCAACTTCAAGCTATATAATCAGTGAACAATCTAGTTTAGTTAACTGATTTCAATATCTTCAGGTTGAGTGAGGAGAACTAATCCTGTTTTCTGGTCCTAAGGCCTTAACAGTTACCTCCATTTTCACAGTAACTTGGTCTACTTAACTGGTTAAATTAAAAGAAAACTGAACCTAAGAGTTGGCTTAGGCTATGAAGCGTGCTCAACCCATCACTAGACCTCTCATGTGGGTAGTGTTCAGGAACATAAACTAATGAACACCCTATTTGTCTCTATAACTAAACATGCCAATACATACATATATATAGACAGTGACAGTGTTAGGAAATAAAATTAGATTAGATTGTTTTGTATATATAAATAACGTTGACTCTAGCTGTTTCCTTTTTTACAGATGTATATTCGTAATCGTAGGCTAGAATAGTGTGAGTATCCATGTAAGAAACCTTGTATAAATTCATGTATATGCGTTAGACAAATGAAATATACAAAATACTTTCTCTATTTCTGGTAGACAGCTCCTCAGTTTCAAGGAATATGAGCGGAAGGAGGTTCATGTCTATTAAGTTTTGTTATGTTGGTATGCTGCAGAAAACAGTGAAGCAGTTTGCTAAGCCATGCAAGTAAAGCCATTTTCACACTAATGTTAGGATGATTTAGTAAACAGATATATAGATAATCCCCTAAAATTTCAAACACTCCAGTCGAGAAGATTTTCAGTAAATAGATAGATAGATAGATAATGCCGTTAACTATCCCTCTTTAAAGGGCAATCGTTCATCCTAAATAATCATCAAGGATTTCCATCTTCCCTAGAGTCAACTATAACCAAACCGTAGGTAAGACATGCAAGATGCAAGCATTAGGCAAAATGGGATGATTCAAACCTGCTACAGCATTGTGAATGATGTCAAATAACATGGTCAATAGATGGTTTTTGATGGAAGCGTAGAATGTATGCATCCCATCAAAGGTGACTATAGACAAAGGAAATGCGACAAAATGCGGTCCTAACCAGTATAGAGAGTGTTTTGGAAGGTGAGAGCAGTACCTCAGACGCAAACCTGTAGAGGAAAGAGCGAGCGGACTACAGCGAGCGTGAGATACGTCAACCCCTTGGTGTCACTGCACTAGACATAAGTTTGAAATACTATTTCACTAACCCTTCCGCAACGTTCTTAAAAAAGTTAGACAATTCCGCGATATTTTAGTAAAATGTCACAGAAAATCTAAACAATTGGCAACATTTTATTAAAAAACATTACGAATTGCATGTTTTTTTTGTACTGTAACTGGGGCTCTTCTCTCTTCTTCCTGTTCTTTCTTTCTCTCTCTACGCAGTGCTGTGGGAAAGGAATTTTGGGAATTTTCTGCACTTACTTTCATTGATTAGTCAAGGTGTTTATATACAAATTGACAGCTTAAGAAAAGAGAAAAACTAACTCTGCTAATCTTGTAACAGAAACTAGTAACTGCTTAACTGTTATTGACTAACTATCGTTGACTAACAAACTAATTAACTTAATCAAGAACTGAATATGCTGACATCAATTTCATTAAAATCAAATGAAACAAGACTTGATACCTTCTCATAGATTTCTCTCTCTATACACAAAGTGTTTAGGGTTCATTAAGCTTTCAAATCAAAGCATAAGAGTTATTTCCGTAAGCTTGCTCATGAATCATATCTCTTAACAAAGACGAACCTAATGCATAAATCAAAAATACTTGATAAGGGTTGTAACATGCATAGGCAAGGTATGACAAAAAGAATTTTTGAGTTAAATAAATTGAAGGAAATCATAAAAACTTATCCACACAAGTTTCAACTTAATTTTGTCAAAAACTCGCTTGATTCAAATAGCATCATTTTCGATCACTTCTTTTCTTTTTCTTTTTTCTTTTTTATTTTTTTAATAAGATCATCACAGAGGAGTTTTTTTTTACTTCTCCTCATTCTATATATAAAAAATGAAATATCAAAGCATTGCAACTTGAATTAACTAATTTACTTTTCATAGAAATAATCAAAATCTTATACAACTAAACTCGATACAATTCCTTCAATTTTAGAGGTTCAAAAAAATAAGGGAAAAGTGACTTGTAACAAGGTTACTATGCAAGAAAAGAAAGTGTAAGGCTCAAATTGCTTTTCCAGGGATAAAAAGTAATATACATGCTTGTTTAGGTGAAAATATGGCTATCCTAAGCGCTCTTATTATCTTTATATACAAATTCATCAAAAACATGATCTCAACATGCATTCAGAAGCAAGTTTTAGAATAAACAAGTTATGTTTGATATCACATAACAAAAAGATATGTATGAGCACAAATGTGATGAATTCTTTCAGACTTAAAGCTCATACAGGTCTCAAAATGCATTAAGTTTTGCACACTTTAATTAAAAAACAATGAGATAATTAAAATAATTTATGGAAAACATAAATCATATTGGTCTCTCTCATGCCTTATATCTTAACTAAAAATGTATCCTAACTTAGGGATTATTCCTAATCAACGATCAGAAATTTTTGAAGTTACCATGAGGAATAATCAATATAATTTTGAAGCTACAATGAAGAATAATCAATATATGAATCATAGTATTCATTAGTTCAATTACAAATATAAAATTCATCATAATATATACTCTCACTCCCTCACACCTAAATTATACATTGTTCCTAATGTATGCACAAAATGCTCACATGCTACAAAAATAATCAAAAAAAAATAAAGCATATAATAGAAGACTCCCCTGAGTTATGAACAATCGAAATAAGATGAACTATAGTGTTTGGTGGGATGTTACTGCTTAATGTGGTTGCTGAAAAAGAGACAAGACATTATGGTTTTCTAAATAATTTTTATTTTAATTTTAAAAAATATTTTTTTTATTTTTTTTATTTCTATTTTCATTATTTATTTTTATTTTATTAACAATTACAAATTTTTTAAAAACCAAATAGACTACTAATCACACCTTATGGATATTAGTATTTTGGAATTTTAGGGGTTCCATTCTAGAAAGCTAAATCACATAAGGCATGATCTGATCTAATTAAATTTAGTATTCTAGAATTTTATTTCTTTAATCCTGACAAGTGAATTACATAAGGTGTGATCACACTTTATGAAATTTAGTATTATAGAATTCTAAGACCTATTTTCCTCTTAAGCAAATAAACTAACTTCTAAAAACAAGAAAATAAAAACTATATATAAGTAAAACAAAATTAATAAAAACTATTATATTTTGAGTTGCCTTCCAAAAAGGCAATTATTTAATGTTGTTATGCTCGATGGGACTTTTTTCCTGAAACTTCTATATAATTTTAGTTTTGTAATCCTTAAGTACTGCTACTAACCCTTCCTCTTTTCCTGTAGTCAACCTTTTTCAAATGACCATAGGTAATGACTCTCTTTTACAGAAATAGACATATTTTACATGATTAGGTAAGGCTTTCAAATTTATCCTAACATTTTCTTATAAGTTCTAGTAATTTCAACATTTAAAGTTTTTGAATCTATTAGCAACGCTAATAATGATTCTACAACTTCACAAGTTTCATCAACTTGCTCGTTCACTTTCAGTCTAGCATTAAACTGTAACTCATCATCAACACTTTCTTATTTAAAAATATCCTACACAAATGAATCCACAATATCCATATGGAAAATATATTGAAAATCATTAAGGAACTTCATTGCTTCAAAAATATTGAACTCACTATCTCTTTATCAAACTCAATGGTAAGAGTACCCTCATCCACAACAATTTTGTCTTGGTTGTCTTCATAAATGGCCTTTCTAACAAAATTGAAATTGAATGTTCAACACTATTTCTATCCATTTTCAAGATATAAAAGTCCATTGGAAATATCAAACTGTTAACTTGGAATAAAACATCCCTTATAACATCGATAGAATGCACATAAGAATGATCAGCTAGCCGAAGAAGCATATTAGCTTCTTGCAAGGAATTAAGATTTAAAGCTTAGTAAATTGAGTATGGCATGACATTAATAGATGCACCTGGGTATAAAATGGAACACTCAATTTTCTTATCACCAATGACACATGAAAGTGTAAACATTCCTACATCTTTGCATTTTTTTGATAATTTTTTAGTTATCACAATTAATACATTCTTACCCAAAATTATTCTCTCTTTATGCTTTAACCTCCTTTTATTGGTGTATAGTTCTTTTAAGAACTTTGCATATTTCAAAATTTGCTTGATGGCTTCTAGAATTGCCTTATTGATTTCCACCTTTCAGAAAGTTTCTAAGATCTCTCATTCATGTTCCTCTTCTTTTGATTTAGCCAATCTACAAGGGAAAGTTGGTACATATTTATAAGTTGATATTAGTAAAGATAAATCATCTTTTACCTTTATTAATTCTTGAGTTGGACGTTCATCTTTCTTTTCTCCTTTGTCGTGGTTTTCTACCTCCATTAGTAAGGAAGATCTAGATTGAATTTTCTTCCCACTTCTCAATGTCAATGCACTCACATTTTCCTTAAAATTCACCACCATTTGGGAATGTAATTTTCATTATGCTTATGCTTCTAATTTACTAACAAAGGTGGCAAATTAAGTTATCTGATTTCCTAAGTTTTGAAGATTTGTTCTTATTTCCTGTTGAAATTGATGAGTATTAGTAGCAAGTGCCTTAATAATTTCATCCAAAGACACACCTAAATTTGAAGATTGAGATTGAACATATGTAAGGGCTTGAGATCATCTATTGAAATTGTGAGGTTGATATCGTTATTGCCCTCCTTAATTTATATAGTTAAAGTTTAGATGATCCCTCTATCCTGGATTATAATGATTGAAATAAGGGTCATATTTTTATTGAGGTTGACCAAGAAATCCTCTTAGTGCATTAGCTTCTTGAAGGAAATCTTGTTATAATGTAGGATACATATCTGTAGGATGTCCAAAAACATAAGCCTATTCTGCACACTCATGCCCATTTGACAAACTATAGCAATTAAATCAAAAATTTTATCCTCAAAGTTCATATTATTCACCTCATTCATATGCTTAACAGCTCCATCTAACCTTGCCCCTAACTATTGAGAATTTTTGACCATATTAGATATCAATTTCTAATTGCTTCAAGTGTTTTATTTAATAAAGCTCCTACACTAGCTGAATCTACCATTCTCATATTCATTGGAAATAGCCCTTCATAAAAGTATCAAATCAAAAGTTGGTCAAGAATATAATGGTGTGGGCAACTAGCACGTAACTCTTTAAACCTCTCCCAATATTGATACAATGTTTCTCTGGTTAATTATCTTATCCCACATATCTCCTTTACGATACTGGCTACCCATGAAATACAAAAGAACTTCTTTATAAACAACCTTTTCATTTCACTCCATGTTGTAATTGAGTATAGGGAAGATAATATAGCTAATCATTTTTCTTATCTTTCAGTGAGAATGACAATGCTCTAAATTAATTTGTTCTTCTATCACTCCTTATGGCTTCATTCTAGAGCAGACAACATGAAATTCTTTTAAGTATTTATTGGGATCTTCACCTGCAAGATCTCGAAGAATTTGGAGTAAATGAATCAAACCAAATTTCAATTCAAAATCTATCTAAACATCTATAAATCGTATGTATAAGGGTTGTTGATTCAAACTTGGTGCTGCTAACTCCCTCAACATTCTTATGTTAGGATTTGTCATCTTTTCTTTAACTTCTTGGAAATTAGAACCTTCACCAATTGTTAAATCTATCTCAACTTTAACTTCTACAGGTGAATGATCACTTCCTTGCTTAGTCTCTTTCCTTAAACGATGCATTATCTTCTCAATTTTTGGGTTATATTGCAATTCACCTGTCTGACAAGAACGAGTCATATAAGACATGAGATTAGCAGTAAACTGTAAAATAACTCAAAGAAACTAAGAATCTAAAGTAGTTCCCCAGCAATGGCATCAAAATTTTGATTGGGTTATTAAACCTTCAAAAGTAGTTATGATTCCTTAAACTCTTGTAGTTATCGTGGAACTAGATCGAATCCTAAGATAACTAAAAATTAGTTTCTTAATGTAACACCCGCTATTAATGTTACACCGAAATAAATTAATATTGAGACTAATGTCATTAAAATCAGAGCAGTGAACAATAATGTTAGTAACATCAAATTAATGATGTATGATATCTTTCGGTGGTCACAGGAGGGTATTCGGAACAGATGTAAAACAAAAGACCAGTACAAGAGTGGCGTTTTTGTAAATAAGTGGACATGGGGGAGTATATAAGGAAATTAGT
>JANKYF010000004.1:24908446-24918513 GCA_029829435.1 Erythroxylum hondense | reverse complement strand
AGATAAGAAAAACACTAGTTTTAACTTTTGTTTGGATTAGTTTGTTTTAGTTTCTAAAATAGGATATATTTCTACAATTCATTATTAAATGCTTTTCTATGTTTAGATAAGAAAAACACTAGTTTTAACTTTTGTTTGGATTAGTTTGTTTTAGTTTCTAAAATAGGATATATTTCTACAAATTTACTTTGATTGAATTTAATCAATGATTTAGTTATGCTAGTGAATAAATATTATTATAATTCATTTTTGGTTGCCTCAAAAGAGTCTTTATAGGCTGAAACTCAAGAGAATGTGGTTTCACACTTTCACTGTCTAAAGATCTTGCCAGTCTAAATTAATATATTCAATCAACATTAATCAAATCATGAATTGGAAAGTAATACTCACAGAAGTATTTTTCTAATAACTGATTTAATTCTCTTTTTGATAATTTTCCTGGTTATTGATTTCCTTATCTACCATTTTAAGTTTTGTTTCATTTTATAATTTATTAATAAAAATCAATCAACATCACTCTCTTTATAATTATCATGCAAAGCCCTTTCGGAATTTATTAAAGAACTACCAAATTCCTCATGCCTTTCAATTCATCTCCATCAACACACATATATCCTCATTCATTCTTGCCTTAATTCATCTCCATCTACACAACACATATATCCTCATTCCCAGAAGTAAAACCACTGCTGCTAACAAGTAAAACCACTGCTGCTAAACAAAATAATTCACTCCCAAAAGACAATTCCATAGCAGAAACAGATACCATAAGTCATAACAGAAACAAATTGTCAAATACCATAACAGAAACAAACCAAGAGTAGAAAGTAAAAAGATCACAGCCTCTCACCTACGAAAAGCTCTCAGCCACCTTGAGTCAACAAAAAAGATCACAGAAGCCAACAATAAGGTGTCTTTGAATTAATGGAGAAAGGCTACAGAAGTATACAACAATGCCAAATAGAGTATATATAACCGAACTATCAAAATCAGAGATTGAAGTGAAATGGAGTTCTAACTATTTCAGAAAACTAACTAATCAATACTAGTGATCCTTATCTCCTTATCTGTTAACAACTTAACATATTGATCTACTCATCTACATACCAAAACTCTGTATTTGTGAAACTGTCTAGATTTGTGAAACTCTGTATTTGTTACTAACACGCCACATTCAGTACGTCTACTCCGTCGTTGTCGCTTCTCCACCTCACAGGCATCTGTCTCCTTCATTTCTTCCAGCTCGTGTTTGATCAAGTAGGCGACTTTACCTTTGCTAATTGCAAATGTCTCCACTAGCGGCTACCGACATCGACTTCATATAGCGATGGGAAGACGCTTCTAAGCCTCATCCATCAATTTATTCACATAAACCTGAACAGTCACAAACTCACAATACACAAACCCAGAAGATTGAACAGTCACAATATCTCTGTTTCATCATATTATGATCTAGAGAAGATACACAATTAAGAGCTAACCGGACTCGATTACTTACTCAGACATGTCATTTTTCTTCGTCTTCTTCTTCTTCTTTTTAAATTCATCTCCAAAACTTGAGCTCCTAAATGAAAGGTGACGGCCAGATCTGGAGAAGACAGAAAAGAGAAGCGGCGATGGAGGCACCCGAGAAGAGAGAAGAGAGGAGAGAGAAGCGACAACGACATTATGATATTTGTGAGAAGAGACAGGAGAGGAGAGTATATGAGGTTTAATCTGGTTATCAAATAACCGGTTCTTATAAAATCGGTCGGTTCTCTGATAGACCGGCTGATTTTTATATTAAAAGGTTATTAACTAAAACCGAACTAGATAAATGTTCGATTCAGACCATTTCTGATCAGATCAGCCGATCCGATCCGATTTTAAAAACCTTGATTGAAACAGAAAAATGACAAAGGTGATTTGAAGCCCAAATTTATGTGTGGCCTGAAATGTACAGCAGGGTCTCTACACCCAAGGAGACGGGGACCATCTCTAAATAAACAAACAAAATATCAACTGTTTAGGTCAACCGAACATGTCTATTTTCTAGGGAGGAAAATTATGCACAATGCAACTAAAAGCCTCAAAAGTTGGGTACTGAAAGCTACATATGTGTCGATGAATATGTAATCGTCGTCTCAGTCTCCTCTAGTTGGTGGTTGTACGCATGAGCAAAATTTTCCCTTCTTCCGTGTCTGGCTTGTTCTTGTCCCACCGTAGAGATAGTCTCGCAGCAGCACTCTGGTTTTTCTCCCCATGTTTCTGGTTTTTCCTCTGCTTTGCTTTTCATCAAGTGTCAGTAACAAAAATTGCAATTTCTGAATCTCTAACTGCAATCTCCCAATTTTTTCTGATACCCTTTTCGCCTGTTCTGAAATTTTTCTTTTTCTGGTTGTACCATTCTCATCTGGTGCTAAAGCTGCTTTCTCCTTGAAGGATGTTGTATTTTTTACTTCAATGCTCTTCGTTAGTTTGCGGTTAACCTCAAACAACTTCATGATGGTCTCTTCGGACTCTTCTAACTGTTCTTTCACACTCTCGAATTCAAAGATTTTGCCTTTTCTGTTCTTCTCCGTGACCTCAACCTTTCTCCTCAAATCATTCACAGTTATTTGAAGGTTTGCTAGCTTTTGAGCATCAGTTTCTAATCTTTCCAAAACTTTCCTCCCACTTCCTTCTAGATGAGGAAATTTTTTGGAGATCTCTAACTTGTCAACGCTTACCTCCTTCTCAGCCAGTGTATCAAACAAGGGATGCCTTCTACTGTATTTCTTCCCCGTCGGTGAGCTGGAGGACTTCTGAGGCTTTCCAATAGTCAGGCCGATGTTGCCATCCCTGTCAGTAGCTTCCCATATGTCCAGCATCTCATTACCAGACTCTGCAGCTTCTCTTCTGATTTCTTGTGAAGAACACTCGGATATCTGATCAAGCATTATGTCTTTAGTCATCATTTCTTCTTCAGATATTCCGTGCTTGTGTTTTCGAACCCTAAGATCATCTCCACCTGCAGGTTTTAGTTCCTTAGCCCCTGGTCTTGGATTGCGATGCTTGCCTTTTGCACTACCTTGGCGACGCAACCTGTTTCTAGATTTGAACTTTTCAATCTGTGTCATTGCAGACTCAAGTTTGGAATTACTATTTATGTTCTCTACCATAAGATGTCTCTCCCTTTCCATCACTGCATTCTCTATTGTTCTAATCTTCAGCTGTAGTTCCTGCAAGGCCACCAACCCACCAGCCAACATGACACTCTCTTCTTTGCTGATTTGTTGGCAGCTTTCAGCATTCACGATTGGTTTGGCATCCTACAAGTAATGAAGTTAGAGGATATCCAATAGTGGATGTGGGCAAATGAGGAGAAAAGAAGATAACGATTACAATAGCATTTGAAGCAGAGCAATTGTACCAATTCCACATCAGAAAGCAAAATTTTCAAGAATGAAAAAACTAGAAAAGTGATACCCCTAGTCCGCAAAAAATATGGTGAGGTAACACAATTATGTCATGTTCTTTAGACCAATTAAAAAATCTAAATAATGATGCAGATTTATAATGTATTTAAGTGAGATATCACCTTTCCATCCTTGCTGTTGGCTTGGTTGCAATTTGCGTGTGGAAGAGTGTGACTTTCCAATGAAGTTATGCAATCTCTCAAAGAATTGAAAAGTGGGATATATGCTGTCATGTAAGCTTTTAGTTCGTCATATTCAGCTTCTAACGTATGTACTCTTTCTTTTATCTGGTTAATCTCCACAGTTTTGGAACAGTCCCTATCTTCGAGGGCTTCACATGCTGCAACAAGCTCATGCACCTTCCCTTCCAAAGTTGCTTCTGTAGCAGCACATATCTGCAGTTCTTCAAAATATACAGTAGCCTGAGACTCCAACTCTTGAACCTCTTGCGTTCCTTTTAGCAATTCATGATTCAAATTTTCCTCCCCGCTTTTGATTTCCGCATACTTCTCATGTAGTTTACACAGCTCACTCTTCAAGTTCTTATTCTCTTCATTGATGCTCTCCAACTCCTTATGCTTCTGCTCATAATATCTAGATAATATGACCAAGCGTTTTTCGTGATCTGCCCGTATAACCTCAACATCACTATAATTGCATTTCAGATCCTCTACTATTTTCCTCAATGCTGCGTTCTCATTCTCCACGCAATAAAGTTTGTCTAGCATTACTTCCATTTTCTTTACTTTCTGCTTTAGGTCATCATTCACAAGATTGAGTATATCCACATGTCTGTTAAGATCTTTAACTTCCAGAGACTTTTCGAAGATGATATCCCTGAGAAGTGAAGAATAGATACAGTGAGATATGGATTCACAAAAAGAAGCACAGCTTTCTTCTTCTAAGCTACATTTTTCTCCCTCCAAGTTTGAGACTGATTGCATCAAGAATCTCTGCTCATAAAGCATCTTGCAATTCTCTTCTTGCAAGTTTTCATAAGCCAATTGTAAGTCCAATAACTGTTCATGTAGATTCTTTAGCTCATCCTTCATAACTTCCTCTTTGTTGTGTCCCTCTGTAATTTCCAACCGCAAGCTTTCATTGCTCCCTACAAGTTTTTGGCTTTCACTCTGCAAAACTAACAACTGCTCCATCCTGGTCCTCAGCTCCTGATCTAGAGTGTCTTTATCTGCGACAAGACTACGTACCTCTATTTGGAGTTCCCCAAGTAGTGAAACAAAAACAGAATTCTCAATTTCCAGCTGCTGATTTTTGAAAAGCAGCACTTCTGTTTCTTCAATATTGTCAAGCACATGGCTCAGAAGGTCTTGCTCAGCCTTATCTTCATACCATTGATTTGCACCAGGTTGAAGAGTCATCAGCAATCGGTAAAGTCCCATCCTCAGTGTTTTCATTTGGTCAAACAAGTGTTTCACTATTCCCTTTTGGGTTATTTTCTCAGATTTCAGTTCAGAAATTTGTTTTTCTGAGAGGTTAGATTCTTCAAGCAGTTTCTGATACTCGAGCAAAATGGAAATGTTCTTGTCTTCCAGATCCTGTACCCACCTTTGTAAGATGAAAATCTCTATCGCAGAATTAACACCTGTGTCCATTTCCTCTTCATATCCTTTCATTCTGTGATGAACTTCTTCTTCTAGCAAGCAGATCTTTGATGACATGCTAGCGAATTGGGACTCACTCAGCTGGGCAAGATTAGCATACTCTTTTTTCTGGCCATCTAGAGAAACCTCTAGCTCTCTTACTTCCTCAAGTGTTGGACCCTTCTCTTTTTCCAGACTGAAGCAATTATCTGTTAACTCTCTGAAGTTTTTCTCCAAATCTTCCATTCTTTTCTTAGTAGCATCCAATTCAGAAATCAAACTTCCTTTTGCAATAACCAGGTCTGACTTATAATTCTCCATCGCTAGGTATGATTCTTGTAATCTCTTTAATTTCAATTGTGAGCCTTCAAGCTTAGCGTTTACATCAAGTAGGGAATTCTCCAGAACAAGGTTCTTCTTAGTGAGTTTCTCCAACTGATCAGTTGCAATCTGCAACTCGGAGAACAGTGTAGTGTTCTCAGAAAGAAGAACTGTTTTATCTGCCAGGACAATTTGATAGGATTCTTCCAAACTTGTTAGCTTTTGTCTGAGCTCCTCTAGCTCGACATTTAGATCTGACATGGAATTCTCCAGAACTGCATTTTTACTGATAAGTCTCTCCATGATTTCCAACTTCTCTATGAGTTTTTCATTTTTGTTTCTCTCTTTTTCACAATCTTCGTTTAACTTTGTGTTCTCCTCTTGCAAATTCTTCACAGAAGAACCAAAGTTCTCTGGACTGTAACCAATTGATTCCACCTGATCCACTACAGCCTGGTGTTTCTTTTTAAGGTCATTTATTTCCTCCTGTAGACAGTATATTTCTTGTTGACAAGCACTCCTTTGGTCCACCCAGTTTACTATTGTCTCCCGCAAGCTTGATATCTCATCTTGCAAATTTTGGATTGTCAGAGCTGAAGATAAGTTGACTTCACTAAGCCCTTTGTTATCGGCCTTGACCTGCTCCACTTCATTTTGTAGAATCTGATTACGAGTTTCCAGGCTTTCAAAATTTTGAGACCTATTCTGAAGCTCTGCAACCATAGATCTCAATTCTTCCTGAGACTGGGAATGCAAATGTTGCAGAGTTTGAAAAGCAGTCTCAGCCTCCACAAAATGCAAATGCTCTTCTTGTATGCAAGCCCAAAGTCTTCCCATTTCCTTCTGCTTCTCAGTAAGTTCCTCACTTTGAGCTGCCACTTTTTGAGACATAGATTCCAACTCTAACTGCATAGTCTGATTTGACCTCTCCATCAAAAGACATCTTTCTTCAGAACCCTTGAACTTTGCAACGCCATCATCTCTCTCAGACTTGAGTCTTTGGGCCTCCTCCTCAGCACAAGTAAGTTTATGTTCCAGAACTGAAATTCTTTCCAGGCACTGCTGGTATTGAGCAACAGCAGCTTCTTTCTCATTTGTAAGCTCGGCTAGCGCTTGCTTTAGGTTTTCAAATTCCCTTTCAGCCACTTCAGCGTGATCATAAGACCTCTTAGCCTCTTCCTCTGCAAGCCGTAACTTTCCCTCCAGATCAGATATCTTATCCAAACATTGCTCGCCCTGTAGAAGAGCAGCATCTTTTTCAGCTTCTAATCTGTTTAGATCTTTCTTTAGTGCTTGTGCTTCAATTTCAGCCTTAATTGTTCGCTCATTAAGTTCCCCTGCATCCTTGTGGGCAAGGGAGATGCTATTCTGAAGATTCGATATTTTTTCCAAACGCTGCTGGTATTGGATAAAACTAGCTTCCCTTTCAGCCTCGATTTTGGCAAGGGCTTCCTTCAAAGTTTGTACTTCTAATTCTGCTTTGCTAGCCCGATCGTTAAGCCCCATGGAGAAATCTTTTGCGTGAGACACTTGTGACTCCAGTTTAGACAATCTATCCAAACATTGTTGATACTGAATTAGACCAGCTTCCTTTTCAGCTTCTAATTGAGCAAGAGCATTCTTCAAATTTACAATTTCTAGCTCCGCTTTTCCCACTCGTTCAGAATTAGATGGAAATTCAGCCTTGAGATCGTGGCTGCCCTCGTCTGCATCGCAAAAATTGAGGCTTTTTCTTGCTTTTCCTTCAGCAAACTTTGCATGGTACACACCTTGTCCTGTCCCATAACTATCGTTGAACAGTCTTACCATTCTTCCAGTACCAGTATCTGAATCTTCGGTAAAAGCACCGGGCATCTTGACAGTATAGATAATTGATTGTGACAACCCCAAAGCACCGTATTGTAACTTATCAGGTTCGTCAAAAGCACGTTTTGATGATATGTCGGGTGTATGGGGATCGCCATCTGCCATGGAACCTGTAATTGAATCATCGTTAAGAACAAATGGAATTTGGTTGGGAAATGATTCTGCCATTGTTCGATGCGCCTGTCGTAGGACCCCAGTTGCATGATCGTATCTTTCAGCCAAGGCACGGTAAGCTCTGTAGAATTCTTCAACCAATTTCATCAGTTCTGGACGCTTTTTATAATACATCTCAGCTCTTCTTGCAAACGAATCTGCATCTTCTTCAATGAGTTTTATCATTTGCTTCACTTTGACATCCATATCTGCTCCACCAAAATAGAATAAGGGACCAAGTATTAATATAGGGAAAAAAGGGAGAGAGGAAGAGAATAAGTTCTACTTCAAGAAAATAACATTGAACATGACTTTTATGAAACTGTTATCACAGCATACTGGAGGTTAATACCAAACCACTATGTAACAATCTGGAAAATTAGTTCACACTCTAGAATTAGCAATTAGAATTTTTTAACATAAGTGAGGTTCTACATTATCATTGATGTTCACAATCTTCTCGATCACAAGAGTGTCTTCCATGGCGACTCAAGTCAAGATTTGACTGCTACATGTCTCACAAGAACGCTCCCACAGAGTCTAATAAGCAGAAATAAAAGACCAATATCTAAAACAAGCACAGAACAATACCGGTGAGATTTTGTTGAAGCCATTTGGAGTTTTTGGGGCTGATGTGACTGTCCCACCACCAGGAGTACATGCGCTTAGAATCTGCCTGAGAGATGGTCCCCATGGCTCAATCCAATAGCACTGTCAATGAAGTCGTTTTGAATAGTGACAGATCAAACCAGAGTATGTGATGAAGACCTAGACAAGCGTTCAAGATGGCAAGAAATGAAGCTCCAAACCGCTCTTTTGTGTCAGGCAACAATTAGTTCCATAAACAAAACACGCCATAAATTATCTTCGGGATGAAACAGCAGAAGTTATAATTGAAAGAGAGCTGACCTTAAGCTACCTATCACCAGAAATTTAATCCAAGGCTTATGTATAAGAGAGTAACTGCCATCTCCAACACTTGTACCACAAACCTGATCGATGAAGCACCACTAAAACTGAAAAGGAAAAGGATGCAAAGTTAGAAACCTAGTTTTATGAAGAAAAAAAAATCAAAGTACAGGCAGTAAAACAAGTGGCTGCATGATCAGACTTGTCAAGTCATACAATTACGTGAACTTGAAGTGCAATACTTCAAGGAATGAGTCCTTGAAAATCTCGCAAGGAAAGTAAAAACAAACGAAGGAGAATGTGAGAAATTAGAAGAAAAATAGAATAGAACACCAAAACCGACCCACGACAGGAGCAGAAACACGCGGCTTTGTGGATGGTAATTAGCAAGAATTTGACCAAAAATAAGAATCTTACTAGAAGAGATCGAACACGCAGCTCCAAGTCCTTTTCCGATCAGCAGTTGCCGGAAAGCAAAAAAGAACAAGTGTTGCAGCTTTCAGTTGTGTTCTCGAGTTTCAACCCATGTTTTTTAAGACATTCGCGAATGCGCGTGTTCGTTCTCTGTCTAAACGTTGCTGGTTTGTTTGTCGGGTAATGTTTGCTGACGGGGAAAGCAACCCAGAGAAGGCTGTGAAAAGGTGAAAAAGTAGAGGAGAAATTGTTAAAAATACCAGGAAAGAACACTAATGTGATGTGACAGATTGTTGTCTTCTGTCCTGTTCTCTATCCATAGAGTTGGTATATTTACGACAATTCTGTTAAATATTAAGATGTTTTATTTTTTTATAAATTTTTACTATTTATTTATGATAATTTTGTATTTATTTATGTAAGACTTACGCAGAATTTACATAAATAAATGATTGAAATTTATGGAACAAAATAAGATATTATAAAATTAAATAGAAGATTTAGACTCGATCTATTCTAGGTATTCATGTTTTTCTTTTTACCTACAAAATATTACAGGAGAAGTCATTTTTAAGTCATTTATATTTAAACTAATCTTCGCTTGAGTTGGATAAATTTTTTATAAAAGACAAAATTTTAACTCTAAACTTTAAATAATTACATATATGAGGAGGATTTGAACTTGCGATTTCATTTAAGCAAAAAATATAGAGCATTTGACTGAAGGACTCTTAATTACGGCAGATTTAACTCATTCATGTTGGCACTAAGAAGCGAGTTAATGAGCATTAATCTCCGGTTCTAGCCGTTAAGTCCTAGTTAACAGAAAAAGAAGAAACGTCGTTTGCTCCTAGTGTACCGATCTTTTCGGGTAGGGTAGGTCGTTGTAAGCTTGGATTGAGTAATGATTAGGAAAGTGGAAAATGGAGAGAGCATCGAGTAGGGGTATTTTAGTAAAAGACAAAGATTCTCTTCAACGGCTTAGCAATTGATATTTAGTCGTAGCAATATGATGCGACGACTTTCAAAGCTTTTCTTTTAAAACGAGAGATAAGCGAACTAAGAAGATGACACTAATCATGGCATGTCTTGGGCGTGTAAGGTAAAGGGTGAAACGGATTGAAGGTGTTATAATTGATCCGTATGGTTCATTAATAACTTCTCAAATAAGAACGTGAAGAAAAGTTTGTTATATTATTAGAAAATAATAATTTATTTTAAAATTTTTATCTAATATATAATTATCATTAATGATAAATATAAACATATTAACATTAACAACTAAAAATGTTTTATTTTTATTAAATAAAAAAGAAAAAGTAAAATTAAACAAATACATTTTTTATTATTATAAATTACTTAATTT
>JANKYF010000004.1:24861185-24873974 GCA_029829435.1 Erythroxylum hondense | reverse complement strand
ATTAGGTGTTTTTATTAAATTGAAGCATGCTTTTCAATTCAAACCCATGCTTTTCAATTCAAACCCATGCTTTTCAATTCAACCGATGTCTTAATCCGATAGAGTTATAGAACTTTGAAATTCCCTTTCACGCAAACGCAAGCGTGGAATTCCTAGAACTTCTCTCCTATTATAATAAATGCTTTATTGGCGTAATCTTGTGAAAAGTACAAGCAGTTGGGACGCTAACAGATTTAGACTACTCTTTCCAAATGATTATCTTTTGAGATTGCCAATGTATGAATGCACTTTATCTTTTATTTGATTTGTTATTTTAACAAAGAATCCATCAAATTTGAAGATATTTCCGTTTTCAGTATCTGCGAAATTTAATTGATTCATGTGAGATTCTACAATGTTATCTCTTATCTTATCATGCAAATATAATCTACCATTGAATTTAAGTAGTTTCCAAAACTTGCCCTTTACCTATGAATTTAACATTGATTCTGTCTGATTTTGATGAGGCTAATATAATCTACCATTAAATTTAAGTAGTTTCCAAAACTTGCTTTTTACGTATGAATTTAACATTAATTCTGCCTGATTCTGGTGAGGCTGGATGTTACTGTTTGGATTCATGAGATTGGCTGTAGATATGTGAATTTGAGCCTGGGACTAGCTTAGCCGACCTAACCAAACATGATTCTTAAGAAGGTATTAAAAGATGACAACAAATACAACAAATAAGAATAAGAGAAAGTGTGAGAACGAAAGATGAGAATCTAAGAGAGACCGGTAAGTCCGTTAAAAAGGTACATGTACGGAACAGCGTAACGATGAGTTGAAGCACAGATACATGTCTGTGAGTGTGGGATTGGGTTTTTTGTTTTTGTTTTTGAAACAGTCACGCAGCTATTTTAGGCCACAATTCTCGCTCCAACTCTCTCTCTCTCTACCTAAGTATCTCATCTCACGTTCCCTTTATTTTCTATTTCTCTTTTCTTTTGTTATACTGTCCTCCACATATCACTCCCTCTCTCCTTTGCTTCTCCCCTTTTGTTTTTATTTCTTGAATTGGTCTAACTTTGCTGTTTTATATTTCTTCTGATAAGTAAAGCTTTGGCCTTTTTTTTTTTTTTTCCATTTTTGAATTCCATTATTGTGAAATGCGACTAGGTATTATAGAGACGGCAGAAAGTGTTATATTTTTGGCTTCTGTTTCCTTCTTTCAGCTTCAGTTACTCTTGTAATTCCTACCTTAAATTTCGCTGAGGAAGGAAGAGAAAGGGGTTATAAACATGGAATCAAGCAACGGGACTGAAGTTGGGGACGCTTTGAAAGCTGGAACGTTCAATACCCAGGAGACAGATGCTGAAAGAATGAACTTGGGTTCAAAAGTGAATGATGTGGGTAGCATTGGCAATAAAGGAATGTTCTTTAGAGCAGATAAGATAGATTTCAAGAACTGGGACATCCAGCTAGAGAAGCACCTGAGTCGAGCTTGGTCCAGAGACAGGGAAACGCCTAAAAAGAAAGAGGAGTGGGAGATTCAATTGGGGAAATTAGATATAAAGTATGTTATAGCTCATGGGACTTATGGAACTGTGTATAGGGGCAGTTATGATGGCCAGGATGTTGCCGGTAATCCTTTTATTCTTCTTCTATCTTCTATCTATACTGCTTGTGTTTTGTTTGTTTAAATTCTAGTGAAGAACTGGGTAGGAGTTATTTTCAGTTACGTGCTCTTTGGACGAGGGGATTTGTTTTTTGTTGAAGTCTGGTGACTTCAAGGAATTCAGGTGGGTGGCGTAGGATCGAGACCGTGGGTTTATATAGCTTTATTTATTCTATGGAGAAAGTAAAATTTAGATTTAGTTGTTTAAATTTGCTACCTGTGATAATAAAAGGTGATAAGTGACATTAAGCTAATGACACAAGCTCCAACAACTGTTCTCTAAGCATTTCATTTGTATGACTGAAGAACAGATTCATTAAGAAGTTAGGAGATTTTGCTTCTGATAGTCTCCATTCAACTCATTTGCCTGGAGTGAATCAGGATGAATAAGTGAATGCTGAAGCTGATTCAGGCCTAGCTGGACAAGTTTAAACATTCTGGTTGATGATCAAATTCTAGCTCTGGAGGAAATACTCAGTTTTCGTGGGTTGGCTAAATTAGAAGTCGATTGGTTATTCCCTCTTTCAATTGAAAACCTTCGCTGTTGTATAATAAATTGATAACATTAAGATATTTAATGAGGTTTATCTCTCCAGATTCACCTTTAGGTAACCACAGAGACAACAAATTGGCTTGCAACTGCTCCGTATTTCTACTTAAACTGCATGTCTGGGTCGCTCAACCTACCTTTTCTGATCTCTGAAAATTGCTGACTAGTATATGTGTTGCCTTGTAAACCTAAAAATATTTTCTTTGGTGTGAAGAATGAATCACCTTAGTTCCTAGTTTCATGAAAGGATTGCAACATTAGTCATTCATCATTACTTTTAAAAAATATCTCAATTTCATTGAATGTTACTAGACTGGACATTACTTTCACTGTGATTTGTGAATCATAGTTCATTGGACACTTATGCCAAAGGTCATCCCTGTTATAATTAATGATATCTCAATTTGGTTCTACATGATAATATCATATACTATAACTTTTACGTTTTATCATTTACTGTAAGATTTTACTTACATCCCTAGATAACTTTGTTTCCTATATTTCCTTATCCATCATTCTAGTGAAAGTGTTGGACTGGGGTGAGGATGGGATGGCCACTGCAGCCGAAACTGCTGCTCTTCGAGCTTCATTCAAACAAGAAGTTGCTGTTTGGCACAAACTTGATCATCCAAACGTTACTAAGGTAAAACATATCTTCTGTCTCATCATTTCTCATGGCATACCATTTTCCTTCCTTGTGCACATTACATCATTGGTTCAATCAGTGGATTTCATGCGCAGTGATTACTTAAATTATCCCTGATTAGTTGTTTACATTTTTGTGCATTCTTCTAACTCTGGGATTCGGGTTACGGTCTTTCTCGATGCTTAATTTACAGATGATAACTAGAATTGTCTATTACAGTTTGTTGGAGCCTCGATGGGAACTTCAAATCTTAAGATCCCTTCCCAAAGCCCTGCGAATGACTGCCATGATACTCCTCCTTCCAGGGCATGTTGTGTTGTTGTTGAGTATCTTCCAGGTGGGACACTAAAGAAATATCTAATCAGAAATAGGAGAAAGAAAATTGCCTTTAAGATTGTGATTCAACTTGCTTTGGACCTTTCTAGGGGGTACGTATAGATTTTTAATTAAGACACTTTCTCATCCAAGCTTAATTTAAATATTCCATGTTGCTTGGTCTGATTTTGCAGTTTAAGCTATCTTCACTCTGAAAGGATTGTACATCGGGATGTTAAAACAGAGAATATGCTGCTAGATGCTAGTCGAAATCTGAAAATTGCTGATTTTGGCGTTGCTCGTGTTGAAGCTCAAAATCCCAGAGATATGACAGGGGAAACTGGTACTCTTGGTTATATGGCGCCTGAGGTAACTATTGCTTCCTCTTTGATCATATCATTGCTACATCTGAAAGCTGATAAAAGTGGTAACGTGTTTAGGTCCTTGATGGCAAGCCTTACAATAGGAAATGTGATGTTTACAGCTTTGGCATATGCTTGTGGGAAATCTATTGCTGTGACATGCCTTATCCTGATCTCAGTTTTGCTGATATCTCATCAGCTGTTGTACGACAGGTTGTATCCGCATCTTAATTTATCATGTGACATCCCACCCTGGACTAAGTTCTGTCTTTTACCATAATTTATTGACTAACAGCTATTTCTGATCTTCCCAAGCCTTTTATTGGCCTACTCTTGAACTGAATAAGTGCAGCACCGGGATGAACCCAGGGCTTAATGCCCCTATCAAGTATCTTCATACAAATAAATTAACCAAAACATAAGTAACTAAAATATGAGATCATCTCTTTTTAGCTCTTTACCATGTTAAAGAAGGCTTAGATGTAATTTCTCCAAAATGAATGAGCTATTTCTGATACTTATGTGCTTTTGTAGGAATCGTAGCATTAGATTTGGAGGGTGGGTGTATACGTTCTAGTTTGAATGTGCCAGTTTCTTCTAATGACATCAACCCTGAAACTTCCTTTTACAGAATTTGAGGCCTGAAATTCCCAGATGTTGCCCAAGTTCATTTGCAAGTGTGATGCGAAGATGTTGGGACGCCAATCCAGAGAAACGCCCTGACATGGAGGAGGTAGTAAGGCTACTAGAAGTCATAGATACAAGCAAAGGTGGCGGTATGATACCTGAAGGCCAATCTACTGGCTGCTTCTGTTTCGCCCCAGCTCGTGGTCCATGAATCTGGTTTCCTTCAGTTTCCAGGAGCACAGAAGCAGTTCACTATTGTGTTCAGATCTTGTCTCATCAAGTTCTTGGATGGATCCCAAGTCTCTGTGGTGGTTGAAGGGAGTAATTCTTGAGTGACAGGAAATTCTGGTAGTAGTTTAAGTTCTTGATTGTTTCAGACTGTGGAAAGTCAAGACCTTTTAACAAACCACAAGTGTTATTGTTTCTGGGAAGCTGCAATTTAGAAACACTGTGCTCCATAATTGCTTTGATTTAACAATCTATTATGTAGTTAGTTGTGAGTATAGGGGATAGGTCCGATTGGGTCCTGTAAATCAGGAGCCTATGTAGATGGAGAATGAACTAAAATTTGTGTCTAAATGAAGGAAATCTACTTGCGGCAGGATCCCATCCTATGTAGATAAAAACAACCTGTTACTAGTGTTGTCCGATTACAAAACTGCTTGAGCTTTCATATTAGATAGGATCGGAGGTTTGATGGCTTTTGCAAATCGTTTTAAAGAGGAAGGCAACTAGAAACGTTGGAGATGTCAGTCTCCATGAGAGTAAGAAGTATTTGAGAAAGGGCAGGGCATGCCACTCCATGGAATTGCCCAAACTGAATTGAAGGTAAGGGAAGAACATAAAAAACAAAATCAAGCCTTTTGAGTGCCTCGTTACCCTAGAGAAACAGAACAAGACGTTGAATGAATATGATAAAAGGATGTCACGTGGCAATTAGCCAGAGGATAAGGTAGAAAGATTTTGATGTTATAGGAGAATCCCCTATTGCCCTCTCCATAAACCAGTTCACTCCAGGGCCCCCATACCATTGCTCTTTCAAACACACTTCCTCCATTGCTGGAATTTTTACTCCGTGACCCCTCAATTTATGGTCCTCCTGTTAGCCACCTATACTGGTGTGCCTTACATCAAAATGTTCGTGTTCTAAGACAAACTTACTGTTTATGCACATGACATTACCCCTTTACCATTTTTAGAAATACTCCACAATCAGTTTTCATATACAAGTTAATTAAGCTATGGTTTTCCCTTATCTTATACATAGAAATATTGGTATCGGAACTAGCTTTTCAGATATCCACAATCCCAGGTCGTGGAGTTCAACGTTATTTATGTTTTCTTCGAATCATTTTAAGGATTCAGAAAATCTGTAGTTGGTTCTATGCTTTAGGCTCTATCCTCAACCAACAAGAAAAAACAGAGAGATCATACAAAAGAAAATCCAACGTTCAACCACCTAATAACATTGATTAAGCTTAATTATGTGCAAAATGGAATGCTTTCAGGCAGCCAGGTTGGTGAAAGAAAAGAACAGAAGGAACAAATTAGACAAGCTTATAATGGGAGCCAAATGGCTTGTTGTAATGTGAGTGGAAGAAGTAGTTGGGGATTCCCTATGATAGATGAATGAAGAAGCAAGGGGGCGTGGGCTTGTTGCATTAGTTTAATACTTTATTTGATGGGAATTAAGACTAGGCTAGGTGAATCTAGACACAGTCTCCCACATGTGGCATGTGGTACTAAGCATAAACCAAGAAATCACTTTGTTGTAGCTAGGCAATTAACAGAGAGATGCACTAAAACCTATGCCTGAGTTGAGTTGAGTTGAGTTGAGGTGAGCTAGGATCCTTAATGGCCTAACAAGATCCTACTAAATTATATGCATGTATGCATGTCCGCTCGTGGGGAGGCTACAAAGCACAAAAACCAGCTTATAAGTTTAAGAGAACAGAGTCCCTTGAGATGAAAAGCATAAAAAAAAAATGCCACATCTGTCTTGTATCGCTTGGACAGCAGTCTTGATTGAGTCAAAAGAAGCCTCAAAACCAAAAATTGTATAGCTGCACACCGCCACATGGGCTACTAAAAAGCAGCAAAGAAAGTTCCCAAATGGGATACATTTGCTTCTAAAGTAAAATGCTACACACAAAATCCCCCCAACCCCCAAGAGGCAGCCAACATCCTCTTGCATACAAAAATTCCCTTGATCCTTTTTAGTTTTTATCATCCACATCACCTACTAGGAGAACAGGATCCATGTAGGCCTAAAGTATAAGCAATTTGTCTTGTGAGGGACATTTATAGAGAACATAAACGGAGAAAGGGTAAGCCATGAACTCCCACACGGCCTACACCTTTATGTCTTGCATTCCTGCTTTAACTGCCCTTTCTTTTACAGCACAACATTTGCAGATAATAAGAAAACCTGCCTATCTGTGCTGGGAGTGAGTTTGGATGGGAATGGAGAGGCTTGGCTGACTCAGATGAAAATCTGTTTGCTAAAAGGGAAGAAATTAAAAAAAAAACAGACCACTTCTTATTAACTGGCCTCATTGGACTGCTGTCCTTGGGGCTTGGAGTAGTAAGGGTGAAAATTTGAAGGCAGAGGACTCACTCTTCCACTTGCACTTTATTCTCTCTTCAAATTCGATACTTTGCTCTGTACCCAGAACGAGGTTTTTGGTTACATCGAGAGAAACTCTGCTCTTTCTCTCTCTCTTCCTCTGCATTGTCTTGTTTTACTATCACAATCTCACATTGTCTTTACTTCTACGCATCAGTTATTACTCTCCCTCTTGTTCTATCTGTTTTGAATTGCCTTTCTTTCTGTTTCACTTCTTTTCCTCATTTTCTATGTTTTCTCCGGACGATACACACTGACGAGAAGAGATAGAGAAGATCCTAAATGGGCAACTTGGTCTTGTAGGATTTCACCTTCCTTTATAAAATGGTTATGAGCTGTGACTCTCTTTGTTTCCTCTTCATTGCCTTAGCTTACTGACCATTTCCTATCTATTTATCTTCTTCTCACTTTCTTCAGTCATCGGTTCCATTTTCTCTTTGGTTTTTGTCTTCGCCCAAACTTCTGCTCATTCACAGCTCCCTCTCTTGGAAACAGAGTAAAAGAAACAGAATCTTGCTTTGAGGGCAATTCTTGAGATTTGTGTCTGTTTTGATCGCTCAACTTTAACATTCTATTCTATGTATCATCAGGAAAATCTCTGGTGATATTTTAGAGAGGCAAACACTTGTTCATCGTCCTTGGAATATATTTTGAAGACTATATGAATTTGAGAAAAAAATGAGAGATGGGAACTCGAAGAAAAGCAAGGTCTGTGAAATGCCCAATCATAGTTAAAAGGCAAAATCTTTAGTTCGGTATTCTCCATAACTAACTGTGTCTATCTTGTTGAGAAGCTTTCATGGCCCAAGACATTGGTCAAGAAGTGGTTCAATATCAAGAGCAAAGCTGAGGAATTTCAGGCGGACGATGTCTTTCATGGAGGTGATTACTATCTTCATCTTCTGGAAATTGAAATTTCAACCTTTGGATATTGAAGAATAAAAAATGGGGTTTCTCACTGCAACTTGGTAGATACTTGTAGCGCCGGAAAACAGTGCATTTTTCTACTCTGAATCTCTGCTTGTTCTTCACGTACAAATAATTTTGGATTTAGTTTGTTCCCGCTACTTTAGATTGCAGTGCAGGATCTCCTAAATTGTTCTTTTCTTCACCAGAAGTTCTTTCATTCTCTTTTGCTCTAGTTTTTGTGTGTTTAATCAGAATGTTTTTGTTTTTATTTGTTCATGTTCGGATGTGTATGCCTGATGCTTCAGCAGTATAAAGACCACAGCTTTAACCACTTTATTGTGTTTCTTTTTCAGGTGGTGATGAAGATTGGAGGAACAACTCTTTTGAGAGGGAGGCATGCACCATCAAGAAAAGTAAAACAGGTTCAGTACCAGGCAACCCAGTGCTACTTTGGACCACAATAATCTTTCAACTCTCAGAAATGTTTGAAAAGTTAACTGATAATTAAAATTGTTACTCTTCTATCTCATTTTACTCATTCCTCCTGATTTCCAGAAAAATCTCTCTAAAATCTCTATTTTTATGTGCAGAAAGATTAAACAAGAAACACTCCGATCGATTAAGGCGAGGGAAGATAGACCTTGACGCTGCCCAAGTAACAGATTTGCACAGTTACAGGTATGGTCAGTCCTTGTGGAATTTTATAACTTTGCTTCTTAACAAGAGTTGGATTTGACCGGAGTTTTAATTGCTGCTGAGGCAGGATTTTTGTAGCTACATGGAATGTGGCTGGAAGATCACCTCCGAATTATCTGAGTCTTGAAGATTGGCTCCACACCTCTCCGCCTGCTGACGTATATGTTCTTGGGTTGGTGCAGTTTTACAAAATATTTCCTTTCTCATTTTTTAAACAATGCAACCGGTTTTGGATTGAGACATATCTCTCGGACTACTGTGCTTCAGATTTCAAGAGATTGTTCCTCTGAATGCTGGCAATGTCTTGGGCACAGAAGACAATGGCCCAGCAAGAAAGTGGCTGGCTCTCATAAGGAAGACTCTGAACAGCCTTCCTGACACTAGCGGTGGTTGTCACACTCCATCTCCAATCCCTGATCCACTAGTAGAATCTGATGCCGACTTTGAGGAGTCAACTAGGCAAAAGGCTTCATCTTTCTTCCATAGACGATCCTTTCAGTCTTTAAGCCGTAGTATGAGAATGGATGCTGAAATGTTAGCGCCAGAACCAAGACTGGATCGACGTTTCAGTGTTTGTGACAGGGTTATGTTTGGAAGTAGACAGAGTGATTACGATCCTAACTTCAAATGGGGTTCTTCTGATGATGAGAATGGACCTCCAGATTCACCATCTGCAACGCACTATTCACCAATTGAATACAGTGGACCAGTTACTGCGGAAGAAAGGCAAACTGGGCAATCGAGGTACTGTTTAGTTGCTAGCAAGCAAATGGTTGGCATATTTCTAACAGTATGGGTGAAGAGTGATCTGGGAGACTTTGTGCGCAATATGAAAGTTTCTTGTGTTGGGCGAGGATTGATGGGCTATCTTGGAAACAAGGTATTTATTTGTTGAGTAGAAACTTTATTGGCTTTTGAGGTCAGAAGAGTATATTAAATAGCAGCAATATTATGCTGTTGATTTTGCAGGGTTCGATTTCTATTAGCATGTCATTGCACCAGACAAGCTTTTGCTTCATTTGTACTCATTTAACTTCTGGTCAAAAGGATGGAGATGAACTGCGAAGAAACGCCGATGTCATGGAGATTCTTAGGAAGACGAGGTTTCCAAGAGTTCATGGGATCGGGGATGATAACTCGCCCCAAACAATTCTTGAGCATGAGTAAGGCCTTATACATTATGTCCATTCAATTTCCTTTTTCACCTTATGCGTCTAAAGTATGACTATGTTGGTGGCAGTCGAATTATTTGGCTTGGAGATCTGAATTATAGGATTGCTTTGTCTTATCGATGTGTAAAGGCTCTTGTAGATATGCGCAACTGGGGGACGTTACTAGAGAATGACCAAGTATGTCAACAATTAAACCTGGAATTTTATACTGTGTATGAAGAGGTCTTGAAACTGATGTTTTCAGTTCTCATATTCAGCTTAGAATAGAGCAGAGACAGGGAAGAGTCTTTGAGGGATGGAATGAAGGAAGTATATATTTCCCCCCAACATACAAGTACTCCAACAACTCAGATAGATATGCAGGCGATGATAGGCATCCAAGGGAAAAGCGAAGAACTCCCGCCTGGTAACCTTCTCCACAACATCCCATTTTTGTTGGATTTTGGTGTGCCGTATAACTTTAAGAGAAAATAATCTGTAGTAAGGTGAATATTTTAGGTGTGACCGGATATTGTGGTATGGAAGAGGACTCACTCAGTTATCTTATGTTCGTGGGGAGTCCAGATTCTCCGATCATAGGCCAGTTTACAGCATATTTTTAGCTGACGTTGAGTCTATAAATCGCAGCCGAATTAAGAAAAATACGAGCTGTTCCAGTTCCAGGGTTGAGGTAGAAGAGTTGCTGCCATACTCGCATGGATACACTGGCTTCAATTTTTATTGAGTCATCCACTTTCTTACTTGCACCAGAGAGCCAGTTCACTTTAGATATATGAAGCAGGCATTGCTGCACTATCCCCCAGGTACCTGATGAATTATCTGCCATATGTTTCTGGTTCATTTTATTAAGTAAAGTGACATTTCGCAAGATTCGTTTTTATTTCTGCCAAAAAAATTTAGACCTTGTTCTTGTTAATAGGCTTGTCTGCTCTGCCGAACTGTTTATTTATTTATGACTGCAATGGAATAAATAAAAGAAGCTGAGATTCAAAAGAACATAAGTTGGAGATGAGTTTTGAGGCTTTACAAAGTAGCATGTATGCATTGTAGCCGAACCAATTATTGACCTTTTGTTTGGTTCCAAATGTGTTGAATAGTAGAAGTCAACCGAAAACAGCTAAAAGGATATACAGGGCGCATTTCTGGAATTATTGATGTATCTTACCTTTCACTTTCCTGTGAAAGTTTTCGGCTGAGAAGATCCCTTCTTGTTCTTGGTTCTTATTTCCTGTATGTTGCAGGTGGGCACAGCTGCAGTGAGAAACTCTGCGTTGAATCTCGCAAGATATTCTGTTTAATGAAAGGTTGGCCCCCCTGTAACTTTTCCATTCTTCGTTCGCCATTCCCTTTTTTCCCCTCAATTAACTAGTCTAAATCTAATCTTCCTCATCTCTTTTCTATCACATTGATACAGGTTATGCAAATTTTGTCCTTTAATTGTTGACTCCACAAGTTTGCGGCTTGGTTTACTTTTTGTACCCATCCTGACGAGAAAATTAACCATTCCTCAGGCTGATGACAGTATGAGGTAACAAAAACCGAAGTTTAGTAACTTAAAAAAGTTGTGTTACGTAAATTGAAGAAGCTAACAGCATTCCTTTATGCAGGGCAAGGGAGCAGTTGGCAGATATACCACTAACAATTCAATTCAATTTTCGGAAGTGAAAATAAAAATATGTTGCCCCGTTATGTAAGGAAGGAATCAGCGGTGTCATTTTGCAAGCGTTCATATCTTCTTCTTCTTCTTCTTTCTTTTTTTTTCTGTATAGCAAGTAACTAAAGTTGGGATGTGATGGATACTCAGTAGGTGTTCGCAGAAAAAGTAAAGCACAATTCTTGTGTATATATTCTTTCTCTGCTGTGGCTAATGATTTTCCTGAAAAGCAGCTCGGCTGCTCATTTTTCTTTGTGCTCTTTAGTTTTTAAATTTTGTGTTCTCAACATAAAGCACAGAATTGAACAGAAACACTCACAACACATACTGACAAGTGAGAGTCAGAGAGAGAGGTGTTGGCCTTGGGGGTTTGTGCTCCTTCATGGACAATGTCAGGTCATTTTCCAGATAGCCCTTTGTCAAATTTACTTTCTCTTGTCATCAATCTTACCTCCATAAAAATGCCTGACCTCTCCCTCCCCTTAGCTAGAGAGCCTGTGCTATCTACATAATAGAGGTGGACAATCCTATGAACAGAAGGGTTGAAATTTGTGAGCCCCAGGTCAAATTTTCAGATAAACATTGGAAATTTGGTTTTTCAACTTGTTTAGGGATGTAACGTTCTTGGCCAAACAACCCTATCCTCCCTCCCTACTTGTCAGAAACAAGAAATTTATGACATAGACGTGCAAGTTCAGACCAGACAATTTTGACAGGGAGGGACTAGAGTAGACTACTAAACTTAAGTGGATATAATTTACTTAGTGAAATGTTAAGAAATCGAAAACCATTGGAATTTCCAATGTCCATTATTTAAGAAAAACAGCTTCAGACGCTGTCAGCCCCAGACTACTAGAAATCGTACACCATCTGTACTCTGTTACAGGCTTACGCCTCCAGTTTATTCAATTGGCTAATGGTTGTAAGCTTCTTCTTTTTCCTTTTTTCTCCTTTTTCCGTAAGACAAATTAAAGAGTGAAAGCGAAACAGTAAACACAGTGCATCAAAGCAAACGGAGCTTTGGTTTCTAGGACATGTCACCGTCGCACCTCACTCGCTAGTTTTCCGTGCCACATGCCTGTCTTTTCACAAATTCCTCTTTTAATCTCCCTATAGGAGCGTCATCTACGCTTCTCCAATCCATTCACATCGTGTTCCATACGCTCGCTTCAAATGATTCTTGGCTGATAAATACTTTTAATATTTGTGTTATCAAACACGTGGCACGCTGGTGGGAGAAGTGAAGTGGGTCAGTAGGACAATACTTTAGGCCAACAAGTTGTACCGAGTAGCATCAACTTCTAGAGTTCTGATCATCTGTTCAGTTTTATGATGTCTTATCGTATTTAGTGAATCTCAGCTATTTATTTATATAGATCTCGTATAAGTCTCGTATAAATAAATATGAGCACCGTAAAAATAAATGGTTGAGTTTTACTGAATATAATAATACATCATAAAATTATACAGAGAAATTTGTCCCAACTTCTGTCTATCTCAGTCTACTACATAATATGAACGGCGTGAGGACAATTTCGACTAAATAGGTTGCAACGGAGACTGATCCACGGAAAC
>JANKYF010000004.1:24670458-24681335 GCA_029829435.1 Erythroxylum hondense | reverse complement strand
AACTTCCAGGAGGGAAAGGCTACTGCTGTACCTACTAGATTCCTAAATAATACAATTTCTACTTCTGTTTCCTATCATAAAGTGTGGGCTAAAGGATTTAAAAACCACTTGGTTCATTCTGTAGTTCCTTTTCTCTGAGAAATAGGCAACTCATTATTATCATCCTGGGTCTTAATTTCAGTGGATAGTTCAGATTGAAGGGCTTTAGGTATCTCACTTACTTCATTTGTTGGTGGATGATTTGGAGCAAATTCTTGTAATATCTTTGGGTCGCGACTGTCAGTTGGCCTTCTTGAATACACCATCCCAAATCACCCCTTATCAATAGTAATATCTATATCAAATTTATCATTCATCACAGATTCAATAGGATTAGGTTTCTTCTTTAACTTATTTACCCTAGGACTAAATGATGGTAGAGATGACGATGGTGAAAAAGAGATGTCAAACAGATTTTCTAAGTTATTTCCTCTTTCTTTATCTTCTCTAGATATATAGACCTCTCATAAAGATAATTTTGGGAATAATAAAGTACATCTTTGATAAATGTTACATTAACAGATACATACATTTTCTTAGAAGGGGGATGATAATATTTATAGACCTTTTGACTAGGTGAGTATCCTAGGAAGATACATTTGACTACTATGGGCTCCAATTTTCCCCGTTAAAGACCATGAACATGAACAAATGCAATAAAATAAAAAATCCTAGGCACAAGAATGTTAGAAGTTTTGACATTTGAATAAAAGTGAGAAAGACGTATCAGAGGTGTTTTGGAACCTAAGATACATGATGGCATCCTATTGATCATGTATGCATATGTGAGAACAACTTCTCCCCAATACTATTTTGGTACATTATGACAGCATAGGAGTGCTCTAGTGATGTTTAAAATATTACCTCTTTTCCTTTCAACCACTCCATTATGCTAAGTTGCATAGATACTAGATGATTCACGAAGAATGCCTTCTTTTTGAAAGTATGATGATAAACTTTGGCTACAATAGCTTAATTTTAGTACCAAATTGATTTTGTCTCGTATAATCAAAACTAGGGACAAATTTACTCACATCTAATTTATTTTTAACAAGAAAATCATGTGATACGAGTGTAATCATCAATGAAAGATTCAAACAATCTTGCACTAGTGATATTAAGTAAAGATTCAAACAATCTTGCACTAGTGATATTAAGGATAGGAGGACCCCATATGTCACTATGAATTAAATAAAAAGAGGTCATTCTTTTATTGATAATGGGAAAAGTCACACGAGTGTGTTTTACAAACTCACGTACATCACAATGAAAACTCGCTACATCTATCTCTTTAAAAGGAGAAACAAACATGATCTTTGAAGTTGCAAATGATGGATGACCCCAATGAAAATGACGAAACAAAATAACATCCCTTTTTGATGATGAAAAAAGTGATAAAGATAGATTGCTACTGCTAATAGATGATTGGTTTGAAGTTTCTAAGTAGTACAACCCATCCCTTTCCTTAGCAAGTCCAATCCTCTTCCCCTAACCTTGCTCCCACCATTCACAAAAAGAAGAGTGCAAAATGGCTATGCAATTTATGTACAGAAACAAGATTAGTGGATAACTTAAGAACATGAAGGACAATTTTTAATAAGATTAATGGGGTAAGTTGTATGTTTCCTATGCCAATAATAGTTATAAGAAACCCATCAACAGCAATAACTTTTCTGTTACTTGGACAACAAGTGTAAGTTCTAATTTGATGGATGAGAATGTCATATAGTCTTTGGTGCTTGAATCTGTTACCCATAAAGGATTTTTTGAGGCATTAAATCCAATTGAACAAGAATGGTTACTTGAGAGAGCTAATGAACTCACATGAGATGTTTTATTTATCTGATCCAATATCTTTTTAAGCTTTTCAATATCTTCAATGCTGAATTCCCTCAAGTCCTACAGCTTTGCTTGATTATTTTGAGTGATGTGGCCTGAACTCTCATGGTCCGTACTTTTGTTTGACACTTCGGCTGACATTTTTGGTAATTTATGCAGTAATATTCATTGCTAAATTTTCTACTGATTGTGTCAAGCATCACAGTCTGTCAACTTTCTTCAGCTCTGCCGATTGAGATTGTCTCATATAGTGATGGGATTTCTTCTTTTTCCAAAATTTGAACCCTTATCTAGTCAAACTCAGGATTCAGTTCTACAAGTGAATTATACACTATCTTTTTAAATAAAATTTTTTATTTGAGCAGAACATTGACAACACTGCAGCTCAGCAATCTTGTAGTAGTCCAATCCCTGCCACTAACTTCACAATAGATTGGCATATTCTGTGACTGATTTTCCTCATCTTATTGTTCTGATTTTTATTTTTATTTCATACACCTGAGCAACATCCTCAACCATGGAGTAAGCCTCCCAAATCTCTTTTGCTATTGAGAGAAACATGCAGGTATCACTAATTTCACGTGTTATGGATTCTATAGCCACGACATAATAATAGAGTCCTTATCCCAAGATTCGTAACCTAATTCTCCTTGCTCAGGGCTAAATCCTAATAGGTGACTCTATTTTCTTTTAACCTTAAGAATAGTTTTAACTAGTTAAGACCACTTCAGATAGTTCTTACCATTCAATCGATAAGTTGCTGAAATATTAGGAAGCCCACCTTATGATTGAACTTTTTTAGAATTTTGGGTGGGCTTTTGGATAGAATTAATTTCTGTGATTTTAGACATGTTTTTTGTGATTAGAGTTTAAAGAAAAGACATCGCAGCGATGAAAAGGTGTATGGTCTGGTCGGGAAAGTGCGGCAATGAAGGCTGCACAATGGTTGGAGATTGCAACAATGAAGGCTACGAGAAATTGCAATTAAGGCTACAGAATTTTCCTTGGAAATCCTAAGGCTCTGATTCCATGCCACAAAAAGAAGAGAAAATTAATTGTCTTATTCCTAAATGATTTCAGATTACAAGCTTATATACACTTTAGAGAAGCAGAAACATAAGAAACAATCTCCAAGAATTAATCTCTCAGGATTCCATACTCTCCTAGGCAATGAAAATAGTCTCCTAGAAAATGAGAACAACTCCTAGAAAATGAGAACAATCTCTTAGAATCCCACAACCTTTGGAATATCTGGAAATTGATTTCGAAAATGGTATACAGCTAATATACAACTTGAAACCCTTTTTCCACAGATCTGTTATGTATTCTTGCCATCTACTGATTGGGTTAATTTGTGAAAATCAAATGTACATCTTAGATGGAGTCCTTTACTTTGTCATATCAGCAACTGCTATTTCTGATCCAGAGGGCATATCCAACTCGTCTATTTACTTAATTAGATTCTTGTCAATATTTGGAGTTCTTGAAGTATTTGCTTTGGGATTTCTCTCATAGTTGTTAGGATGACAGGTGTTCTGAAAAGAGAGTGAGTACAGTTGCTATAAGCAAGGATGGGCTGTATGTTTGTTTTGCTGACAAATTTGGAGTTGTATGGGTTGTGGATCTTCATGGAATTGATGGAAGCGAGGCTTCAGTGAATAAGAAGGCTGCACCATTGCTTGCACATTATTGCAGCATCATTACAAGCCTTGTGAGTGATCTCAGTTCTAGATTTTCCCAATAAGTTCTGAGGCATTTATTTTGGAAATGAACTCTTATGCATTGTTCTACAATGTTATTATTATTATTCAGAAACCTTACTCGTATGAGCTTTTGCAGGAATTTTCCCCGGATGGAAGGTTTATTCTTAGCGCAGACAGAGATTTTAAGATTCGAGTAATTCAGTTTTCTTGTCCAGTGAATGAGCTGAATGTCTAGATGTTTTGTCTCCTGTCTATCTCATTAGTTCTTATGATAGGTCACTGTGTTTCCAGAGAATCCTTTAGATGGAGCTCATGAGATTCAGAGCTTTTGCCTTGGGCATTCCGAGTGAGTTTTAACCGTTATTTATGTGATAGTTTATACTTATAATGGCATAAAAGACGAAATTACAATTATGGACCTGCAAGTATGATGCATTTCAATGTCATGGATCAAATCACAGGTTTGTTTCCTGCCTTGCATTTATTTGCACTGTAGATTACCCCCAGGGGTTTCTTCTGTCTGGCAGTGGCGATTCAACAGTAAGCATTCTTAAGATTCCAACTTAGCATGGTTAAGAGAATGAACTACATTTATGTGAAGTGTGGATGAAAAGTTGATTGGCAGTACTATACAGGTTCGCTTGTGGGAAATTGACTCTGGATCCCTGCTCCATACTTGTGAAGTTGGTCATAAGGTATCTCATTGTTGTTAAATGGTCCCTGTATTTCTTGTGTATCAAATATCACCTTGTTGCAATTCACGATGGATTTAAGTCGAGTATGGATGTACTTGCTGAAAGTTGCAGTTGTTTTTTTATTTAGCTCATTTCACTTGTTTACTGTTAGGCAGGGCACTTAGGCTCTAATGGCAGTAAAGAGGATTGTTCCGCTGTCATTGATCTGTGCACCATCCCAGATCATAATATTGTTGCTGTGGCCACTCAAAGGCAAGTTCTCAAACTTCAAAACTTTTTTTCACTCTGATTTGGTCCTTTTTTAATGCACATTCATGATACATCTATCATTTTCTCTTTAGCTTGCAAGGAATAATGATATTGAGCTGTGATCTTTCCTCTCAGAGTCTTAATATTGCAAAGGTAAGGAACCTGATTTCTATAGGCGAATGAAGAACAGAAATTATCAACCTACAGATATTCAGAATGCAGATCACTTAATGATCTGGCACTTTTAAGAGATTATTTTACATTATCAACTCAGTCTTCATTATTTATTCCACTTGACCTGGAAATTTTGCAAGGTGGCTATGATCAATGATCAGTCATATGAATTAGGAAGCTTCCTAGATTCAAGTTTCTGCTATTAAGTTGAATACTTGTCAACTGACAAAACTTGATGATGACAAATTCGCATGAATTGATATATCTCTAGGGACCTGTGTTTTCACCCGGTTTCATTCTCGTAGGTGGTTTCTACTGGTGCAGAAAACTACATTCCTACAAGTTTTGCTTGTAGCTGTTCTGGAGAGCTGTTGTGGATGATAACCGGTGTTTCTAAATTCTGTGGTTCTGATTATAATCCTTTGGCCCGTGTGAGGGTTCTTTCCGGATTCAACACAAGCAATGCCAATTCTTCTGAACAGAAAGTGATTGTGTTGGGTGATAATGAAGTACCTGGGGCAGAGAAATTGCTTCACAAGTTGCAAGGAAGCGTCTCCGTTAAGGAAGATGTTTTTGTAGCAGCTGCTGAAGCTGTAAAAACAGCAATGTGCAACTTGTTAATAAAGAAGCAGTACTCAGCCGAGAGAAGAGAATTTAGAAAAAGAACTAGGAATGATAAGAAAACCAAACAATGATAAGGTCTTAACAATGGCATAATCATAATTGGGGGCACTGGAGCTTGTAATGTTGTGTGTTAACTTTGGCGGCCGTGAACTTCTGTTATTGCGCATTCTACAAGAAAGTGAGTGTGCCAGCATAGCTTACTGGGAAAGTTTATTGATTATGAGAACAGTCATGCTTTCCTATAATTACTAAAGTCACTAATTTTGAGGAACTGGTGAATCATCTCTCATTGAAGATATTAGTTTGAGAAGCAATGATCGGTATTCAAGGATCCTGAAATGGCTGTCAACATATGGTTGTAATGGTTTTCTTGCTGTAGCCCCACATTAGCATGTCTGAGATCTGAGTCGGACGTTAGTGTATTGTGTCCGTGGCCTGTGGCCCAAGTTCGTAAAATCATAGTCCAACGCTGGCTGAGCTGTGTTGGACGCGTTATGAATATGGCAGCTGGGAATTGGGAATTTGTGTTAGGCTTTTTGACTTTCGCTTATGGTTTAGCCCTTTGCTCTGCGTAATATCTTGCTTCTGAGTGGCATGCACTTCCTTGTTAATCTGACATTACCAAGTTATCATTGGACAAGCAGACAAAACGTCACCCCGAGCGGGTAAGTGCCTACTTGTATCCAATTGTTGTTTAGCATTTTTCTATTCTATATCAATTCGGCTGTGCCTGTCACGTCTCTAGTTGTCCCCGCTAATACTCTACCGCATCATGCCCGAGGTGACCAAGCTTATTAAAAATCTTAATTACTTGTCTCGTCTGTTACCATCTGTTAAAAGTGGTCAAAAGGATAAGTCTTACGGATTGCCCGTCCACTTGTCTTGTTTCTGAAGTGATTTGCAACTTTGGATGCATATGCCATTTTCGTCATGTCTCATTATAAAAATAAACCTGTTTGTCCAACCCTTTTTTTAATTTATCTGATTTGGAGGCTTACAAATCAACTGAAAATTTCTTGCAAAATCTTGAGAGTGAAACTATCGGCCTCCTTGACATCTATTACAAGACTAAACTAATACGTTTGACACATTGCTCCATGAAAGAGACGTCCACTTGGATTGATGGAGACAGTGGGGACATTTAGTAATGAAGCCAAGCCTACTGAAGAAACCAAATAGGTTAGACAACAATTATTCAGCTCCCAGTAGTAGTGTTGCCGTATGGCATTTAAGCTACAATCCATCCATATCCCGTAGGGTAGGTGTTGGAAGGCTGTGTGCCCATTATTGTAATGAACCTCATTAGAGACTTCAGACCTATGCAACCCATGAAATTTTTGGGTTTCAGCAATAAAGACATGAACCAATCTGAAAGGAAAAAAGAGAAGCCACTTTAATGAAGACTCACCAATTTCATCTTTATTTAGCTTTTTGGAGCATGTCGAGATTAAAAGAAGAAAAAAAAAAAGATGATTATGCCTATCCACTAGGCCAAAGCATCTTTTCTCAAGAATTGTAATTAGAAACTGAAGTGATGCTTTGAACCCTTGGTCGGACAGATGCTCCATTAAAAGAAGTGATACGGATGATAAATGATAAATCAGTTAGGGAAAAGGAATTGAAACCATGTTGCAACGCTGATTGCAGCGTTTGAACAATTGGACCGTTTTCTTAATGGTTATTCAGATGCTAAAAACATTATAATCTCCTTAAATATGATGCAGATTGTATATATGTTTATGGGTATTTTTCTGAAAATGAAAGTGTTGGAGTCTAAACCAAATTGGCAACTAAAAGAAAAGGTCAATCTATTTTAAATCATTATTTAAGCTACTCAGAAGAACTACTATCATGCCTTATGGACCCATGCTCATCATCACAATTATTACCATGGTTGAACAAGTCTCTTACAATTATTGTAATTTGTGGACGTAAAATCCCTGCAGAAACCCTTTCAATCTGATTTTATCCCAAGACGTATAAATGGGTCTTCATGTTTCCCGCTAATTATTATTACCCGTCTCCATCTTTGAACATTATGAGTGTGGGGATCCCGTTCCACTACCTTATCTCTGTTAAAATGTAAATCCGATTTGACGTTATCTTGTCAGAAAAATTATAAACGATGTAGTTTTACACATAAAATGATATAAATTAATCAGGTCAGAGACCCAAGTTTTCTTCTTTTCTCTCGAGAGGGATTTCTTCATCCATTTGTGTTTTTACTTGAAGAGAAATGACATGGACTGTGTAGGGCCTACCAAAATGGGAGCCCAAGGTTTTGCTCTGCGTGTATGAGTAGAATAGAAAGTGGAAAACGTTAAATAAAGCGAAAACGACACAGCACCTATGCGGAGCCCAGCGCTAATGGGGATAGGTCATGAGTTAGGAGGAAGCACGATGCTTCGTTAATCTTCTAACATGTAGCCAATAGTATTATGATATATCCACATCTCTTTTTTTTTTTTTATTATTATACAAGGGAGTTATAACACTAAATTAACGCTCTTGGGTATATAGTGCCCTGCTCATCGCCTCGGAGGATTTCTTGAATGCTAAAAGGAGGCTCGTGAAGAACATAAAGACCCCCAGCTAGGCGAGCGAGGCTGTCGGTACATTGATTTCTTTCTCAGAATACATGCTACATTTGAACGGTCCACTCTCGCTACAACAGCTGGTATATACCTGTCACTAAGATAGAAGTCTCAGTCAATACCCCAATAAAAGCATAGAGCAGATTAATAATCTCAAGAGAGTCGACTCTCTACCAATATCCATGGGCCACAAGAAGTTTTACCCTTTTCACCTATAAATAACGCCAGGGCAGTCTCTCCATGTTTACATGTCATTGCCCAATACGTTTGACTATGTTGTTAAGTTTTCGCCTCATTCTCTTTGCTGCCTTGTTTAAACTCAAAAATCAAATATATGAAAACGTAAAAACCTCAAGACAATGAATCCAAGCAAAAGTCAAGATTAGGGTTAGAAGTTTAAGCTGTAGAAGCAAAGCAAATGTGAAAGAGAGAGGGCTGTCTGCCCTTCAAGTGTGTGCGTTTATTTCAGTTTCAAGTTGACAACTACAAAAAAATAGAAATGAAATAATAAGTGCATGTATACGTCATCTTCATCTATCCAAAATCATTATGATGCTTTTCCCATCATTTACTCTTAATACATGCATGCATACATCATCTTCATCTATCCAAAATCGTTATGATGCGTTTCCCATCATATACTCTCTGTTTGTCTATCCATCAACTGCAAGCTTATATAGCTAAACGCAGTTCAGAGAAAGTTATTCTACGCCTTTCTTTCAGACCCAGTCCTGTCTGTTGATTAGCAAACTCTTCTTTTCCCTCTTATCTCTTTCAATTCCCTGTGCAAAAGTTGCAAATTCACCAAGAGAATTTGATGAGCAAGAAAGAAAACCAACGCACAAAATGAAAGACTAGTTGCTCACGATTTGATCATGTGAGTTACGATTATGAAGGGAATTGATCATTGCAAGAGCAACAACTCAATCAGAATTCAAGGGAAAGTGGGAAACTTCCAGTTTTTCTCGTCTGTTTACTGTCCATTCAATTCATGGAAGCTACAGAAATTTAGGAGGCCTTTCACAAGTTCCCAGAGAGAGTCTGTTCGTGAATGGTAGCCATAGGAGGTTGAATGTGCTCCTAAACTATTTATCTGATCAGTTTCCTTCTTTTTCCATTTCTGCTCGTTTTGCCTTGGCAGCGCTAAAAGATATATTCTTTTTCTTCTACTAAAGAACTTGGTTGAAAATCATCTGCAGCAATTACTCTAATCATCCAAGGTTAGTTTAGTTTGCTACTTGTCATTTTTCTCTGTCTTGTTCTCTAAGAGCATCATCATCATCATCATCATCATCCTCTGTCTTGTTGGCTCCGTCTATCTTTTGTTAACCTTGAAGCTGATTTGTTCGCAGATGGTTGTGAAAGTTGGGTGCTGAGAAACCGCAAAAGAAGAGATAATTATGTTGAGGAATAGATCAAGAACAGTAACCAGCAAGCAATCGAGAATGACTGATCACAGCTCTCAATCAACTTCAGCTGTAAGTAACACAAAACAGACGACATTTTTCCTCGGTTCACCGAGGTTCAAAGCTTTCATTTTTAAGGGGGTTCCTGAAACTGAACCTGTGAGGAGTCCAACATCAATTCTCGAAACTTCAAAGCGTATCTCTCCTCTCAAGAACCCTTTTTGGTGCGACTCAAACCAGCCTAAGTCCCCAAGATTTGTCCCAGAGAACAAACACTCGTGGGAAAAATTGGACACAAAAGGCATTGTGGCAGTCATAGATGATATACGGGGTAATGAACCTGTTGAACAGGACAGTAACCCGAAGTCAAAACCTGGCAACAGAGCGATCTTGTTTGGTACCAAGCTTAGGGTCCAAATACCTCCATTACCTAACGTATTGTCTCCAGCTGAGTCACCTACGTCGCCAGGAGACTTTGGAATCAAGACAAGGAACAGAGAAGTGTTATCTGGGCTTTCCATGCAAGCTAAGGATTCTCCTCGTGCGTTCACAGGATGTTTATCCATAGGTGAAATGGAACTGTCGGAGGATTATACATGTGTGATAACTCATGGTCCTAATCCAAAGACCACCCATATATTTGAAAACTGCGTCGTGGAAAGCTATACTTCCGATTCTGCAACCAACGGTTTCCTCAGCTTCTGTCACACATGCAGGAAGCCTTTGGAGCCGAAAAATGACATCTATATGTACAGGTAAAGTAAAAATGTCTCCATTTTCCTCTTTTTCAGCTGCCAGTTCTCCCATTCCTTTCGGACCTTTTGGCTTAGTTTTGGCCTAAATTTTTGTCTTTTACCAGGGGTGAAAAAGGTTTCTGCAGTCACGAATGTCGTCACCAGGAAATGTTGTTGGATGGTGGAGTAGAGAATTGAGAATCTGGCCATTCGAGTTTTGGTCTTGAGTCTGCCCTGCTTCAGAGTTCTCAGATGTCAGAGCATCTAAACCCAAATCTTCATCATCGTCTCACTCTTTCCACTTGTATTTCAACCCTCTCACCTGAGGATTAGACAAAATATGGTTGTGTGGATTTTTGTTTAAGACGTAACTTTTAGATTCTGTGTTTATTTCCCACATTACAATTTTGGGTTGTCACTGGTTGATGATGCCGATGATGATGTATGATTGAATCATATAATTGAAATTATTAATCTTGATCGCCAATCATTTCAGCAGTGAAGATTCTGAGCCCGTGGCCCTGTGTTACTTTCTTATCTCTTCTGCTGGTTACCATTTTTGTTTTGTCTGATTGGGTTGGGTGAACACCTGAAAACATTTTATGTATATATAAACATGGCAGAAGATTAACCTGCCACTTTTGACTTTTTCACCCGAGTAGCTCCAAACTCAACTCTCATGAAGGGATGATTAAGTAAACGTTGGGAGTGGTTGAGAATATATTATATTACATGCACATAGATGATAGATCCAGACTAAACTTCAATTATTATTATTTATTTACGTAGAACACTATTCACCAAGGACCAAGTCTCTTAC
>JANKYF010000004.1:24632903-24657606 GCA_029829435.1 Erythroxylum hondense | reverse complement strand
ATAATTTTAAGTGTGGGGAAGAGAATTCTTAACTTTATTAAAAATTTTATTATTTCTTATTAATTGACATCCAGTTAGTTAAAGGTTGATTAAAATATTTTAGATCATTATTGATTATTAAATTAAATTAGTATGCAAAAGGATAAAAGTTAAAATAAAATTGTGTTTGTAAGTAGTATTTTTAGTAATTATTGAGATAATTAATTTGAATAATAGTTGCATATTATTTACACACGTACATCATTATTTAAGGCTCTTTTATTCTTTCATGTATATTATCATGCATAGTTGGCTAATTCTAGAACTTGCTTTTATAATTCATATTAAGATCACATTTGTTAAATTAAAAGAATTGAAATGATAAAGGCATTTGATTGAACCTTTGTTTAGCCTATTTTCTGTTTTATTATCCTACCATATTTTATTCCCCATGAGTAACTATTTTTTAGACTTAGCCTTTTCATTAATTATAACCACATCGTTAGCCTTTACCTTATTTTTCTTAAAGCCTTTGTATTAATTTGAACCCTAAAGGCTATTTACATTTACTTGATTACTTGAAAAATAAAATTTGAAAAGGTTGAATATCTCTTTAATTGTTGGTACATGATGAATGCTCAAAAAGAAAAAAAAATGTTACAAGCATTGAAAAAGTAGTAATAATAAATAAATAAATAAATAGAGTAGTGTTAAAGTTATGATACCATTAGAATTATCGAGTGAAGGACCTATATTATGAAGAACTAAGTTGTATAATTTTGTTTTTGTAAATTTTCTTCAGTATTATCACTCTTTTTATTATTCCTATCATACACTAAACTAAGCCTCATCAAAGCCTTGTAATAAAACCTTTTGATTTTTGTTTCTAGTTTACTTATAAGTGGTGGAGATATGATTTAATTATAAGCTTATGGTTAAGAATCCTTCTATACATTAATTTAAGAGTACCTACACTTTTCACCCTAAACACCTTGAGTGCATTGAGTGAATCCTTAGTAAGTGTAGAGATATTTAAAAATGATTAATTGACTATAATTATATACCCATATTTATTATGTTTTGCTTGTTATTTAATAAATTTATAGTAATTTTAGTACTTATTTCACTTCAAATGTGTTTATAGGTAGTAATTGACTTTATAAACCAAATGGAGGAGAATTCGGATAAAATTAGGGAAAAAAACAAAGATTTGAAGCAACTTTGGAGTTATATAGTCATGTATAGTGATCGTGTAAGTCACTATAAACATATGGAGTTTCTAAGATGTTGTTTCTACTCGTGAGAAGATACATAATGGTGTATGTTGACATACACGACTATGTATGTTGCTCGTGTAAGTCATTATGCCCATGTAAAGTCATGAGTTGAGGTATTTTTGGAGATACGCGGTCACCTACATGACCGTGTAAGTAATCATGTATATCCTAAAAATCCTAGTTTTTACTATAAACGGATATTATTGAAGGCTACATAATGAGTAAGCATTTTTTTAGTCGTAAAAAACACGAGAGAAGAGGTAGTTTTGAATAGAGGACAAGGAAAACATGAAGATTACGTCATAAGATCCAACAAAGAGCACCTTTAATCCAAATTGCAAGAATATTTCATTAGAGACAAAAGGGGGATATAGAACATAAATTCTTTCATTTTTATTTGTTCTTCTAAATATTTGATATTAGATTTGTTTTATATGTTTAAGGACTAAAATGTTTAGTGCTTAGGTGTGATGAACCCCAAGTTTGGATGATAATATGATATAATCTTTTATTCAATGCATTTTTATTGATCGGTTTATTACAATTCAATTAAGCGTTATATTCTTGAACTAATATATCCAAAATATTAGTCTAATATTTGATTTCATATCATTAAGATTGAGAAATCCTTTCATGTGAATAGATCTACCATAATTGGAAGAAGTTCTATGCAAGCCTAGAGATAAGTTGACATAAATCCTCTAAATTAGGATCAAACTTAATAGTAAAATTCATGAATCAATAATACGATCTTAAAGTGTTTTAACTAGAAAGAGATTTTAGTTAATCAACCAAGGGTTAGTTATAATAATCTTGAGAAAGATGTTAACGTAAGATAGGAATTTCTATAGTCCAATAATTAATAATTTAATTGTATGATAAAAGTGCTAATGCTTATAGTCTTTATGGGATCATCCTGTATTAATAATTTAATTGTATGATAAAAGTGCTAGTGCTTATAGTCTTCATGGGATCATCTTGTACTTGCCAATACTAACCACAACTATGTCATGCATGCCATTTTTCTCCTCCTTCTCTTACTTTTCTCTTCTCTAAAACATGGATGCCTTTTTTTATTTCTTCCACCCATTCACTTCAACTCACTCTCTAAACGTCACACGCTATCTTCTTCTCCTTTGGTCTTCTTTCTTTCCCTGTTGAAACCCACCTTTTAACCCAAGTGAAATATCACCTGGTTCATCATCGACCCATTCCCAGTATGCCTCTCATGCCTTTCAGCCCCTTTCTACTTCCCAGAAGGAAGAGAAGCAGATATAGAGTAGTATGATGGGAGACCCAGACTCCTTCGATAGGCTACGATGGAATTAATGTTGGCCCTCTCTCCCCTTCGATTGAAGTACTACAATAAGGATCCATCAAGTGGAGAACAACTCTGGTAGGATATTTTTTGGAGAAGAGACTAGCATACCTGAGTGTTAAGCATTGGGCGGAGATTAATTAGAAGAAATGGGGACTCCAGTCCACCTTAATCACTAAAGATGATCTCTTTATATTTCGATTTTATTCTAAAGAGATAGAAAGTAAGGTGATGGATATGGGTTCATGGCACATCCAAGGTAAGCTGTTGTTCTTGCAAAAATGAGAAATTGGATTTAAACTTGATAGAAATGAGATCAAAACTATCTCTATCTTGGTTAATCTACATAAAATTCCTCTTAAGTATTGGTCATCTGAGGGATTGAGTTATTTAGCTAGTTATATTAGAGTACCCATAGCAATGGATGAAAATACGGCAAAAACATAATGGGTAGTCTATGCTCGTGTATGCACTGAAATGCTAAACAAGAAGATGTTACTGGAGAGTATACCTATTATAAATTATAATAATTATGGTGAATTGATTGAGGATAGAATTCCCCTATCATATCCATAGAATCCGTATGCGAAAGAACCAACTAAAATGTGGATCCCCAAGAGAAAAAATAATGAGGAAAGTGGAGAAAGACCATAATCGTTTGATAACCTTGGCATCCCCAGAAACATTGTTGCAACAAGAATGAGTGCAGAACAACTAACTCTACAAGGTACGTCTGTTAATGCTAGGAAATCTCATACTAAACCTACAAATGTAACAGTTGAAGAACATGACCAAAATGCGTAGTTGTTAAATGCAGAAATCATTGGCAAAAATCATTGAGTTGAAGGATACTGGGACTAGCAATCGAAAATCTAGCTAGCAGACTAAGTCCACTCGGCCTTAATGGTACGTACAATTTGGAATGTGTGAGTCTTAATTGCCCAATAAGCAAATAGCGATTAAAGATTACATTTTTTCTAGATAAACTTTTTTTATTGGTTTGGTGGAAACCAAAATATAGAAGGATGCTCTTCACAATGGCTCGGAATGTTTCCTAACAGAATGGACATTCTTGAGTAACCATTGTAAACACCCTAATGGGAGAGTTATTGTTTCTTTTGACCCTGCTTATTTGAAACTCATGAAATGGTTTTGTTTTAAGCAATTACAGCATTGTGATTTACTACTTAAATCTGTTAATGTCCTACTAGCTATCCCAATGGTATATGCAGCTAATCGGGAATTCCAACGGGCTAGCTTGTGGAAAGATTTATATGACATTGGTTCATATATGTCAATTCCCTGGATGATTGCCAGAGACTTCAACTGCTTGCTATCATCAACTGAATCTTTAGGAGGAAGGGGAACAACACATGTTGATATCAAAGAACTTACAACACTAACATCTTTGCTTGGGCTAGTTGATCTGAAATTTCAGGGCCCATTATACACATGGAGTATCATCAACAGGGACATCGGTTGATACACAGGAAGCTAGATAGGTGTCTTGTAAACAATTGGTGGCTTGCGCGAATGGCTGATAGCTATGTTGTGTTTGGTAAGCCATTGTTATTAGATCATACACAAGTCAATGTTTACATTTAAAGTAGACTAAAAAAAAAAAACCCTTCAGATTCTTTAATTCCCTACTAAATCATGCTTAACTAGATGCAATAGTTGGGGTAGCCATTCGAAGACAAGTCCAAAGTTCTAATGCTTTTCATTGTATGCAAATACTGAAGAATATCAAAGTTGAATGTGTAAAACTAATGAAGCAATGTTATGACCTTCGAAACTCAATAAGAAACAAGTCACGACAAATCTTGTCTTAACTTAGAAGTTGCTTGCTACTAATCCTACTGATCCTGCACTCATAGCTAAGGAGAAGACATAATTGACCAAATACATGCAGGCAATTGAAGACTCTAGGAATCAGCTAAAGCAAAAGTCTTGAATTCTATGGCTCCAACCTAGAGATAAGAATACCAAATACTTCTTCAATGTAATTCAGGGAAGGAGGAATATAAACAAGATGATATATCTCGAAGATGAGTAGGGCAGAATGATACAAAAGCAGTATAAATTGAAAGAGTTAGCTACTAGACATTTCATGCAGATAAATGGAGTCTCTTCATCCACCTCTTGTCTTCCTATTAATCATATCACTAGCATGGCTGGATCTATAAACCCGAATCAACATTTTGCCTTAGTCAAAGAGGTCAACAGTGAGGAGATCAAAGCAATATTTTTCTTCATCCACCTTAATAAGTCACCAGGTCCTGATGGTTTCAATGCCCGATTTTTTCAAGCAAAACGGAATCTCTTACAAACTTTAATTATCAAAGCAATGTAGGAGTTCTTCAAGAGTGGCAGGTTACTTACAAAAATGAATTAGACTTATCTGGTCTTAGTTTCCAAAATCTTAAATCCCAAAAGGTTGAATGATTATCGACCAATATCTTGCAGCAATGTGGTGTATAAGATCATCTCCAAAATCCTTGCTAACAGATTGAAGGAAATTTTACCGATATTGATCAAAACTTAAGTCAAGGTGCATATGTCCTAGGTGATAATATAATGTTAGCACAAAAATTATTCAAGGACTACAACATTAAAGAACAAGTAAGAACTTGTGCTCTCAAAATAGACTTCACTAAGGCATATGACACTGTGGAGTGGAGCTTCATCATTGATTCACTCCTCACATTTGGATGTCCTAGCAAGTTTGTCAATTGGATCCGTGCTTACATTTCTTTTGTGTCTTTCTCCATCCTATTGAATGAGGAACCTACCCAACTTTGTAAAGCAACTAGAGGAATTCGGTAGGGAGGTCTGCTATCTCCTTATCTCTTTGTAATTGCTATGGAAGTGCTTCAAAGAATGACTCAGCTATGTAGTGTGGAAAGTAGAAAGTTCAAATATCATCATCGATGTAGTGAACTGCATATTACTTAACTTTTTTTTGCAGATGATTTACTCACGCTATGTTCTAATGATACAACTTCAATTAGAGTACTCTTAATTTCCTTACAAAGATTCCAAAAAGTATCTGGGTTGACATTCAATCCATAAAAGAGATCAACGTACCTATCTCCACAGAGTAGTGAAGCCTCATCTAATGTGCTTATAAGGCCAGGTCTAGCCATTCATCAATTACCTCTCAACAATTTGGGTGTCCCTATCTCTACTAAGAAGCAAAAAGAAACCAAGTGCAAACTGCTCATTAACAAGGTTTGTAGAACATTTTCTAATTGGAGCAACATATATTTGTCTTATGGTGGTAGATTGTTGCTGACCATCTCCATTCTTAATGATTTGAATATTTATCGGTTGTCACATTTAACAATCCCCAAATGTGTTTTAAAGAAGATAAACAGAAGTATAAGAGATTTCATATGGCATGGACACAATTCTAATATGAAGAAACTTTTTGAGGTTAATTGGAGTACTATTTGTCCTCCAAAAGAAAATGGTAGATTAGGGATCAATTCAGTCTTTAGAATGATAAGCTTTTGTTAGCAAAACAACTATAGAGACTCTATTGTGATAAGGAAAGTCCTTAGGTTAAATGGGTTCATATGTTCCAAGTTAAACACTGCAACATATGGCCGATTTCTCTAAAAACTTCTCAGTCTTACACTTTTCAACAAATCTTACTCACCATGTCATTGATGCATCCTCATATCAAGCAGTACGTCAGAGGCAAAACACTAGCTTCTGGTTTGACAAATGGCATCCAATAGGACCTCTATGTAACACTCCTCTTTTTCTTGTTTTGAAAGGCTCAATTCCAGAAGATACCAAGGCGTAAGTACTCATTCAAAGTAACAACTAGGTGTGGCCATTCCATATGAGTAGACAAACCATGCCAATTGTGGAGCAGATGCCAACTTACACACCAAATTTGGAGCAGGTAGATGAAGTTAGATGGAAGTTACACTGATCACATAAATTTACAACACAATCGTGTAAACAAATAATATTTGGTCCACTCACCAGATTTCCACTTCACAAGTTGATATTGGGATCTGGAATTGCACAGGCTCACTCGTTTATACTCTAGTTAACAGCTAGGAAGAAATTGGGAACTAGAGACATGATAAAATTTCCAATTCTAGATAGATCTTGACTCTTATGCAGTGGGGAAGCGGAGTCTTTAGATCATCTCTTCTTTGGTTGCTCTTGCACAAGATTGATATGAGGTAAATTTCTCTGTATTTTTAACCTACCTAATAGAAATATTGCTTGGCAAGACTGCTTGAAGTGGGTTAATGATTTACACTGGAATAGTAAAATGGATTTAAAGCATTCAATATTGGCTTTGCCATGCTAATACATTTCATTTGGAGAATAAGAAACACCAAGATCTTTGGGATAACATAAGAATACAAGAAATTTAGCTGGAATGAGTTTTATCTCAAGCTACGGATGAATATCTTATTAGTGCCCTCCCTACAAGATATTTATGATCGACTCAAGCAATAGTTGAGTATTTAGTAAAAGTTGGTACTTAGTTAACAAACGTTGTGTATCCTCTCCTATATACTTTCCACCTTTTGATTGAATATAATCCTTACTTAACTTCCAAAAAAGATATACCGTGCACTTATGGTTAAAAATTATAAATCTTTATAAGCAAATAAAAATCAATTCAGTCAAGATCCTATTGAATACATTTCTTCCTAAGGTATAAAAAAGAATGTGCATGGCCCTACCATTTAAGGAAATTAATCTCTTATCTAAAGGTTTCCATTCTTCCTTTAATTTAGGTACCTTATTATTATCTTCAATTTTCTTATGAATAAAGGGACCATTTGATAGTATTTGCCATAATTCTACACTTTCGGCCACTAAAAGAATATTATCCTATTTTTCTAGTAAAGGTAATCGTTTCCATCAAAGAAGGGTGGTATATTAAAGCTTTGTCCCTCTTGGTTACATGAAGATAATGATGCTTCTAAATACGTTTTGTTAATTGCCAAAAACAATTTTTCATACCAATACTTTGTGTCAATGTTGCCTCAAAGTGCTAGGATGTTATCAAACTATCTAGGTGTTATATATTGACCAAAATAGATAGCTTGTGTATGTCACAGATTTCTAAACATTGAACTAAATTTTTGGATAGCCTTATTTGTAACATTTGCTTACCAAATCATTATATTGTCATACCGATGTATTTGCACAATTATAAGATTGAAAAATTTTCAAAAAAGAGACTCACAACAGGTACCCTTTAAATCATTACCTATTACACTTTTATATAACTAAAGGAAATAGAAAATAATAAGAGTTTTTCAAAGTATCATCATTTTCAACCATTATTAGCAAATTTGGTATCTGAATATGATTTTGAACTTACAACAATTAAAGAATTCAACTTGAAGAATGATAACATAGTAATGGTGAAATTGTATAATAATAAATGACATGTGTTTTTACTTTACAAACTTAAAAAAAGTTTGCCTTAAGGAAAATTTATCCACTTCCAAAATAAACCTAATCATAGACTCAACAAGAGGTCACAAGTGGTTAAGTTTTATAGATGCATACTTAGGCTATAACTAGACTCAAATGTATGAATATTATGAGGAAAAAATAGCATTTGTTATATACAACATAACATTCTGTTATAGATGATGCCATTCAAACCCAAGAATGTGGGAGCAACCTGTTAATGACTTATCAATTCAATGTCTTACATGCAGATCAATCAAAATAGGAAGGTTTACATCGAGAAAAACAAGGAGGGGATCATTTAACAAATTTGCAAGAATGCTTCAACACAATAAAAAATGACATTAAGGTGAAACTTAAAGAGTGCATATTTGAAACTTGAAGTGGAAAGTTCTTAGGCTTTATAAAAAAAGTTAAGAGGGGTATTAAACCAAATCCTCAAAAGATCAAAGCTATTATCATCATGAAGTCACCATAGACCTTAAAGGAGGCACAAATCTCGTTAAGTAAATTAACAAGTTTGTTTTATTTTCTCTCACATATATATAAATATATGTTTCGTTCTTCAAAATAGTTAGAAAAATTAAAAGATTTGAATGGGGTGATAAGTGTCAAAAGGCATTTGAAGATATGAAGATCTATTTTCAAATTTCACCTCTCCTTACAATCCCCTCCCCTACCTATAGACCTCTGTCGCATCATAAGTGATCAACATTCTACTAGTTTAGGAAGATAAAAATTAAAAGCCCATTTACTATGTTAGAAAAATCCTTTAAGGACCAGAACTAGATACATTCAAATAAAGAAAACAATTTTGGTTATTGTTACATTGACTAGAAATTTATGCTGGTACTTCTAAGCTTATCCATAAAATTATGAAGGTACTTCTAAGCTTGTCTTATTATCATTGTGATATACCAGTAATTGTGACATTTTATACAAGCCAAGAACAATAGGATGGATGGTGAAGTGGTCAGTAAAGTTTAGTATATTTGAGGTTATATTTTCTCCTTAAACATTAACCAAATCCCAACTACTAGGAGACTTCGTGTTCAAATGCACTATCCTCATTGACAAAGTAGATTCAGTTGAGCCTAGCTTAAAGTATTTTATTATTTAGAATATGAATTTTGATGGCATGTTAAGAGAGGAAATAAATGGATCTAACATAGTTATTTGAGATTCATTTGAAAACAATATCAAATATTGTTAAAAGTATAAGCTAAAAGACTAATAAAAAAATAAAGCATGAGGCATTAATATATGGGATAAAATAACAATATATTTACATATTCATTTGGTAAAAAGTAAGTTAGATTTGCAAAACTTATTATAAATCAATTGAATGAGCTCTTAACTACTAAGGATAGACCTTGTAGGAGTACTTCATCTTATATTATGCCAAAATGGAAGACATACAAATTTAGGTCGAACACATCCTTAGATAATATAACAATATAGAATATTAATTATCAAATTACGGAATGAAAGAAATCATACCTAAGGATGAGGTTTTAGAAGTTAAATTCCAGCCAATGTATACTAAGTTTAGGCATAGACATAGAAAGTGGAAGAAGACTAAAAAACACCCTATCAGAAATTATATCAACAAAAGGGAATTGCCTTCAAATTATGTTGATACAAAAAAACCATTTGCAGATCTATCTCTATCATTAATGGTCAACTTTATAATGCTCTCATACTCATTGTTATTTAAATTAGATCATGTCGCCTTATTCAGAAGAAATCTTAAAAGAATGTCATGAAGTGTCCTTTCAATTGGACTAAGGTTGTTCGACGTTATTTTACAATTTATTATAAAAAATTCTTTTTGTCATTAAGTGAGATACAATTTACTAAGTCTATAAATACTATCTATGTTAAAGGAACTCTAATTTTCATCACTAACATATATTCTCCTATCTCATCTCCAATATTAGTTGCATAATGGAATATAAACAAATTAGGCCAATTTCCACATACAATTATACAAAATAGATTCATCCTTGCCATAGTCAATTATTTGATATTATAGTTAAAAACAAAACCTTATCCAACCATATCAAGGAAGACACTTGAGCAATTTTTAATGAGTCATAGTCTATGAAGACATGGAATTCCCTTATATATAATCAAAAACAATGTCTCATAATTCATTTTCTTAGACTTATATCAGTTTTGTGACTCACATAACATCAAATAAAACTTCAATTTTGTCATATAACTTTTGTTAATCACATGACATCAAATAAAACTTTAATTATTTCATACACCTATATGCTAACAACATGGAAAAGGTTACCAACATAACCATTTGGCAAGGTTTAAAATTAAAGATTGATCAAGCTCAAGGCATTTAGATAAATGAGTTGCAAAGTATCATTGGGAGTTATTAGTCAACCCTGAGAATAATAATAGGAGAAATCCCATTCAGTTTGACACATAGAGCAGAAGCCCTCATACCTAAAAAGTAAAAATTTTCTTTTATTTGAATCTAAAACCACATTCTTGAGGTCAAAAACTTTGTTGCAGGTAAAACTAGACTTGATTGAAGAAAAAAGACATAAAGCATACCTAAATAATTTGACATACTAATAACATGTCAAAATTTTCAACAAAAAATGAGTCTAACGATGTATCACAAAAAAGGTTAGCTCATTTTAAGGAGAATCTACATAATTGATAAACATGATGCTAAAAGAAAGGGAGCTCTTAAACTAGACAGGGCTATATAAGTAAGAGATGTCGTTAAACCTAACACATACAAACTGGAAAAGTTGGACGGATCAAAACTTCATAGAAATTCAAATAGCCAACACCTCTGACTTTATTATTCTTAAGCTTGTAAATCACTTTTATATTAATGAAGTTTGGTCTTAGTTTTGTGCAAATATGCACTTCAAAACCTTTGGTTTCAAAATGAAAGAATCATAAATTCTTGAAATGTTAGACAAGGTAAACACCAAAAATAAAATCATAAGATTTCAAAATGTTAGAATTGTAAAAATGCTAATGACAAATTTATAGAGTCTCAAAATGTTAGACTTGCAAAACATCAAACAATAGACTCATAGAGTCTCAAACTGTAACTTATAATATGTTCAATGATAAACTCTCAGAGTCTCAAAATATCAAGCTTGTAAAACGTCAAATTTAAAGAGTCTCAAAAGTCATACATGTAAACTGTGAAATGATAAACTTGTAGGGGCTCCAAAATATTAGACTGAAGAATTATTAAATATGAGTCACTCAAAATACTGTCAAGAACTTATAGAACTTTAGTTCCACTCTCTCATAAAAATGTAAAACTCAAGATTTGGCACAAAGTTTACCAAAAATCCATATAATATCAAACTTGATATGTTATAGAAGAAAGCAAAGAAATATCACTAAACGACATTCATGTAAAGATCAACCAATCATCAAATATATTCATTATAAGAAAGATATATATAAAAAGTTGTACATTCATACTCAAAAATTCCAAAAAAACATTAGCTCTAACCAAAAACAAAATGTCCCTACATTTACAAGCCAGAAAATAGCTATCACTTTGTAGGTTTGGACACAGCTTCATTATTGCCATCTGCACCTCTTTTAAAGCTGAGTGGTTGGCTTAGGCAGGGATACAAAATCGTTTTCGTTATATTTAGTTATAGGATAATTGATCCTACATTTGAGAATATCTATAATAAATACGAAGTCAATTGACAATTTTAGATTCCTACTCTTGACCAAATCTTTATAGGCCTAAAATCCTCCAAACTAGGATTATGTCACATTGTTAGAGTTTCAAGCCTCAAAAGATCTATTTCTAAGGAAAGCACAAAAACGTACAACTTGAAGCCATTCCCTATGAAATAAGCTTCTTGATAATATAAGGCCTTTTCCAATCACTAATTCTCTACCTCGTGACTTCTAATGTAGAAATAAGAATGATCAAACACTTTTAAAAAACCCTTAATCTCCTTAGGTTGTTGTTGGTCTCTATCCTTTCACTTAGATGCTTTTGCAATCTTGCTTTTTTAATCCTAGTCAAATTGGTGATTTAATCACTCAATCCCTAGCTCTACACATTTGTTGCAAACAACAAATAAACATACTACATATAAAAGAAAATGTCAAGCCTAAATTATGAAGAAAGCATGATGGAATATATATGTAAAAAAACATATGCCTGAAGACATTAGTTACTACTTAACATTATGAAGATACTTCTCATAATTGAGATGCTTGATCCAACTTATGGCCTGAGCCCCCCAACATTGTTAATTTCCAAGACAATCTCTCAACTCTGATAGACTAGTGAGGATAATATATATCATATACTTAAACCTTTCCCTTTGTCAAACCTAAGATTCGCAAGAATAAAGAAAATAAACTTTATATTAAGATTGTCTCAAGTAATGTTAGTGATTGCAAAATCATGAAGAAAGCATGATGCAATAAATAATAAATATATGGCTTATAAAATTGTTGATTACTCAACATTATTAAAATGGTTGCAAGAACAAAGAACACAAACTCTATATCATGGTTGTCTCAGATAATGTTAGAGATTGCAAATGTTTTATATTTTTATATATATAATACGTGCCTTATAACATTAGTTACTGGTCAACATTATTAAGATGCTTCTCATGATTAAGAAGCTCGACCCCAAAAAAGCATGAGCTCCCACATTGTTGGTGTTAAAGACAAAGTCTCCTAACTCTAATAAACTTGTGAGGGTAATAGATATCATATACTAACAGACATTTCCCTTTGTCACACTTAAGAGTTGTAGGAATAGAGAACACAAATTCTATATCATAGTTGTCCTAGATAATGTTAAAGATTGCAATGGGTTCAGGGGCAAGACTGATTGTAATATTCTTTTGCCTCCTAACACCTTTAGCATTCTTAGACTTATCTCTGTCTCTTTTAGGTCTGTTGTATTTCCTTTTCTTGGTAGACTTGTTAGACTTGCCTTTAACCATTTTCTTAGCCGTCCTTTTGGCTATGTAATTTATATCCACATCTGTAATTATCAAAGTTCAAGAATTTAACAGGTCGGTATCATTCATAAGATTAACATAACCTACAAGTTTGTTCATCCAAATTTCTAACTTCCAACAACTCTTCGTGGTGATGTCTCCCCCAGAGACTTTTACCACACTTAACTTAGGTTTGAGCTTGATCATACAACATATTGTTATTCTTGTCTTGATCATTGAACTCGGGATTGAGATTGCCCCAAAGAGGCCAAAAATCACACTCACTACCATTTTCTAGGGAAAGGAACAAAAACTGTTTTCCAATCATGGATTCCCTTTAAGGTTTTTCCTATCTTAATCTCCACAACAAGCATGTCAAAAACTTTCCAATAGGCTTAATTGGTGCATAAACCTAAAACTCGATAGGCTATTTTACATTCACTAAGTGACAGAATGTGATAAAATCTAATAGTAGGCACCACGAGTGATGATGCAATTATCATAAGGTTAGGTTTGTCTCTTTAACAACTTGAGGCAAAAGTTATTAAGCTGCAACCTCAAGCCACACCTGAAACTATCAAAATAAACAAGAAACTCATTATGTTTACAAAAATAAATTCTCATATTATGAAGGTATATATATATAAGAATGTTGAACTCCATCCTCATTTCATTAGGGTTTACGCTGAACCTAAACTCATACTTTTTATCCTCATGAACTCCATCCTCATTTCATTAGGGTTTACGCTGAACCTAAACTCATACTTTTTATCCTCAAATTATTCCATAAGAGGCGTGACAAAATCAAGAGCAAGTGATCATATGCCATCAATAATAAGCTCGCACTTACTCGCCACTAATCTACGACTAAGTGAACTAGACTTAATTCTAAAGTCACCCATAAACCTGATGCTAGAATCCCCATCGCGCAACGAATCACGATGAGAAGACATCTCAAAAACAAAAACGAGCTAAGGCCTTACCGTAAGACGATGACAGACTTGCATTGATTGACAATTGATCAACTTAGTTTGCTCGAACTTTGATATTTGTTGTAAAGCAAAGAAAAAGCAATTGCCCAAACGTGAGACATGGGTTATTTATAAGGATGTTTCCTTAGTGATGTAACTCCCCAACACCATATCTTGAAAACCAAGCAAGTTTTTTTTGGGCTCGCCATAAACCTTCAAATACACAGTTAGCTTGCTCATACAAAAGAATGAATCCAAAGACAACTGCAAAAAGACTTGAATATTTCAAGTAAAGTACCAACAACGGACAACAAACATTTGAAAAGGGTCGGATTTATTTTAAAACTGCAAGATAAAAATGTTCATAAAAAGGCTCACGCAAATTTTGTTTAGAATATAAGTCTATACATGACAATAGTAGAATATAGGTCCTATGACAGAATTGCTACCATAGGACATTCACGAAAAAGCTCTTACAATATTTGTTGAAAAAAATAGAGCCATAAATGATAAACCTTCCTAGCCTGCAAAACCATAACTCGTGAGACAGATCACTCCATAATCTAACTTCAAGACGAACATGCTAAATCTTTTTTAAAGATATTTCCATTTTAAGGTAGACATGTGATCAGGTCTTAACAGTTAACATCTCCATTTTTAGGAAAGATTTATAGGCAATGTTTAAAAACAACAGACAATTTATGACCTCTAGACAAATCTATATGTATGTATGTATGCATGCATGCATATATAATCATTTGAGTTTTGATGTCAGATTTGTCTTGAGGTCATAAATTATATATACATACATATATATGCATGCCCAAAGGACAAAACCCATCAAAATGGCCATTGAGCCAAGTCTTGCAGAAGATTGAAAAAGCGTCACGATCTCACAAATTGCTATAAAATTAATTATTATTATCAAAATAAGATTATTTTTAACTTGCTTGCTTATCTCACTTTGTTTTTTTGTTTCTCTAATTCTGACTAACTAAATCGTCAAAAACTCGTGCACAATAAAACATTCTCCTAAGCATTTTTCTTCAAAATCTCTCCACTCACAACTCACAAGCAAAGGATTATAAAATTTGCCATCATATTCCGATGATACACGCAACCAAACCATGATAAACCGAGTGAGTCGGGCGCTTAAATTTGAGAAGAATCGCATATAGTGCGAGGAAGAAGAGAAGCCGGGAGAGGTGGGGATGCAGCAAGTGATCAACAGTCACTAACTTCTATTAATTTAGCATTACTATTCATACATAAAAAAAACTCTTAACAGACACCAATAAAATAACAGAATAACGCAACAAACATCGTTTTTGGACACAACATGACATTTCAGAATACGTTTGGTCAGACACTACAACCCTGGACATAAGCCAATTTCAACCAGACATTACAGTTTGCATTTCTTAGACAAGAAAACACGACACAAACTTCCGATAATTCTTCGTCTACATCTGGAACGAACATGCCTACACAACAGCAGCTTCATAAAATCTTCCCCGACAGCTCCCTATATGACAGTTAAGACTTAAGCATCAGCAACATAATCACTACCATGAAAACAAAATAAAATCACTTAAATCGGGAGAACTACTACCTTGCTGGTAGGCTTGTTGTGGTGGACAATCTCCAAGACTGATGAACTTTACCAAGACCTTTTTTCTCACTTAAAGGAACAAGTCAAGAACAAAGAACTAAAAGGACTTGTGACTGGACGAAGCAACACGGATTGGACTAAGCTTACAAATTCAAGGAGCAGAAGGGACCAACACTACTTTCACTTTCCCTACCCATCTTCCCTCTTAAAAAACGGAAAAGATGGTGATGGGGTAGAGCACCCATGAAGAGTTTAAGTTAAAACCTAATTAAAGAAAAGAAATGATGAAATATATACGAGATGAGGAGTTCAATTGTTGATCAGACAACAGTGAACCACGTAAGAGAGTAAAGTTAAAAGACAATCTGGGCTGCCAGTTGGTTCAACACCAGATTATTTTAGAACTAAGACACAAGTTAAAAGTAGGTAAAAGGGCTAGAATGAGTAGAATGACAATGAGGCCCGTGCAACCCTGATGAAACAAAAATAGAACGCTACGAAATTCGTGAGACTAATCTAATCTAAGATCACCGAATATATACAAAGTAATGGGATATTATAAGACCATTCTACCTGAGCACTAAACTAGTGAAGATGAACGTTCTACCAGGAGAATAAGCACAAAATGACATTGCAATGTTGGCCCCTTAATAAGGACGTAATCTTCTTTCCACCAGAGTTGGGTAAGAGTAAAAATCTGCTCTATCCCTTTGCCAAAGAAGAAATCCTGCCCCACATACAAATAATGAAATTGCAGTTCATCACTGCCCTTCTGCTTTTCCAAATCCACTTTCATCCATGATGCATACTCAATCTGCCATCCGTGTTGCCTACTCAAGCTCAGCAAGTACCCTGGTCATCCTCACCTAAGATACTTCACCAACCTTGCTAAGAAATAACAGTCACCAATGTAGCATACATCACTATTCATTTCTCAAGCTAAATGAGATAACTGACCTTCAACTCCATGACTGTCACTCGTACCACCATCTCCACTCCCACTACCAGCCTCTACACAACACAATCAAACCTCAAAGCTGATCCATTTATTGCCTATATACAACCTAACACCAAAAACCAATATTTACAGGAGCTAAAAGCTCCTTACTCTTCAATCATCTTCCCTGTCAAGGTTAAGTATGCGACGCAAAGTTTTGGTCGCAGTGTCAGCACGAAAAAACAGATCCCTTGAAGGCATACCATGCCCCCTTGTAGGGGATGTAGGAGCAGATTTCGCAACAGCATGCACTTCAATTCCACAGTGGCGTACATGTAGATCAAGCGACACAGTTCGCTTCGGCCTCATTGAAAACTTGGGAATTGGCAAAGAACTCGGCGGAGGAGAGTTCGAATATGCAGGACCAGCCCATCTTTCAGAGAATGGTAACACCTCATTAAAAGTTGTCTCTTTTCTCGGAGCTTTGGCATTGATAGGAATCGGTCCGCTCTTCGGTGCAGTATTAGAGGTCAATTTAGAGCAGATGTTTTGTACTGGTGTTTTCGGGGAAGAAGGAGCTTGCTTGCTTACATTGGTGGAAGCGTTGAATGGAGTTGGCAATATACCAACACCAGACTGAAAAGTCCGGCAATTGATCTCAGTGAAGTGTCTAGATGGTGAAGACACAAACCTATCAGGACCATGCGGCTTAACCCTGCTAGAGTACTGATTCCTATGCTGAGCCACAACAACAAGCGTCTCCATAATCCAACAACTCACAGATTCAAATAGCGCACTCCTTTTAAACAACGAATCGCACGTAACAGACAAAATCCAACAACTTTATAATAAACAATCCAGTAAAATACCTCTTTAGCTTCTAGATCTTTTCCAAGACAGATCCAATTCAAGCATAATCAAATCCAGTTTACAAGATCCAAAACCGCTAAAACTACATAGACTGAAGAGATCCAACCAGATCTCCGGATAAGAAAAGCCGAAAGATCTCCCTTACATAAACTGTAAAGAAACAGAATATTTCCCAATCAGACAACAGACCACCACACACAAAATCCAAAAACAGAGGGAAAAAAAACGAAATGAACTTACCAAGCAGTAACTGAAGTAGCAGATATCTGAAACAAAGCGAAGAACAAGATCTAAGGAAGTTATGATAAAAAAAGATGTGTTAGTGTTCGGTTTCCCAGGCTCAGATCGTCATGAACTACAAGTGACCCCCAAGAGGGTTAGAAAGCAGAATACACGGATCTGAAATGAGCTTCAGAGTTGTATTTAAATAAGGTGTAGAGATACATCCGATGCACTTCATCCTCCTCTCTCTGCCACTTTGAGGAGTGGGAATTTACGAAAATGGGGATTCTGGATTACCGATCTTCATGACCTTTGACTAGTTTCTTGACCATCTTGCCCTTTGAGGAGTAGTTTCTTGATCCATATTTAATTACGTTATTAGTAATCCTCTTCTCTTTTGTTGTCGTGAGTATATTGTGCTTGTAAAACACAAGGAATATTTAAGATTATGTTGATGATTTACATGCATTATACTGTCGAAATATGGAGAAACCGTAAAATTGAATTTGTTAGAGCGTACAAAATTTTGGGAGCCCCTGCAGCAGTCACGCACCTCGGCATCCGGACAAAAAGCACGATTGCTGATGATGGAAAAGATGCCGGGCCCCACAAGGTATTGGACTTCATGTCCTTTCACGTACGTACATGTGTCAGTATTCTCGTGATAGTCATCGCCTTACCGGTCACCGGTTCATGAAAAAGTTGTCAAAAGGCAGGCAAGGCCAACAAAAAATTATCAGCTGGCTGCATTTTATATACATAGCTGTTATAAAAGATAAGAAATAATATGGTGTACCACTAATTGTAGATGCACCATTTCATAGTTAGTGTACATATGGATTGGTTTGGTTTTACCTAACACAAGAATGAAGTAGATAATTATTGGTTAGGTTTTACCTAACACAAGAATGAGGTAGATAGTTATTGGTTAGGTTTTACCTAACACAATAACATATATGGAGTAGGTGGTCACATGTGTATTAGGTGGTTAAAATGTACTATAAATAGAAGGGTTAAGTTGATGTAAGTTACACCATTTTTTCATAAGAAGAATTCTTCTCTCCTAAATATTCTTACATTTTAGTTTCAGTTTTATAACAATAGCGAAGTTTTGAATAACAAATAAAATATTTTTGCTTGGTGGTGTGTAAGTGTAACACCTCAAATCCTCTAGTTCACTATCTCTTAATTAACCTTGTGATAACTGATCTCAACTATTTATTTATATAGATCTCATATAAATAAATCTCATATAAATAAATAGTTAAAATAAATTAGCACAATATTGATCCAAAGTTAGTGGACTAGAGAATCAGGTCTCGGTATGTAAAGGGCCCAAAAAATGAGCAAAGAAAACTTTGCAATAGGTTTGTCGGAATGTCTTTTAAGTAATTGTTGAAGTATAATTGTCCTCTTTGAAAGAAAGAGATTGTTGAGTGTATATTCCTATTTTGAAATTTTTGATAATTGTTTATACTTTTATTATTCTCAGAAAACACGAATGATGATTAAATAAAGATTTTTCGAGAGAAACACGAACGTGGCGATCCAGTCATCTAGGTTAAGGAGTCCTTAACATATATAACTATATGGATCAACTGTAACATCCCATTACTTGTGGAATGATTAGAATAGTAAATGTGAGTAATTAATAAGAGTTAGAGATACATTTCCATGTTCATGCATAAAAAAAAGGATGTCATGTACTTATACATGAATAGTGAATGTATTTGAATATGAAAATAATTGTACGTGTATTCATAAATAATTCCGTGTATAATTGGATTGATCTATGAATTTTTAGAGTTATGGATGTTTTTACATTGGAAATATTAGTAATTGATGAAAATATCGTATTTGTATATGTTGGTGAATTTATGGAGTATTGAGAAAGACATATATATATAATAGGGAACAAGAAATTAAAAGAAGCTTTGGAGATAGTTGAATTGTAAAGATGTCAGTCAAGGGAGTTAGTCTCAAAAGAAACTAAGTTAGAACTTGGGTATTGGGTAGATGACAAGTGTCACTTAGGCTTTTGTACTCTTGCTAGAAGTAGGTTACTATTCTTTGAGAGTTGACAGGTTAAGTCTTGTCCAAGTCCCTTCTTTATTATCATCTTTCTAAAACTTCTTTTTGAAACACAGAGTTTTCCATCAAATACCTTCTAAGAGACTTCTGTGTTTTTCCTTTCTTTCACCAAACCTACTTTGCCATTGTGTCCTCTACCCTAAGAAAAACCAGAAGCTGATCATTGCACTTAGTGAAGTACAAAAATTTTGTGGAGATTAGGGCTTGAAGATTTTGGAGTTTTCAGCACGTTAGTGGTGAAGAAATATCTTAGAGTTGGGGATTTGTGAAATAAATTTGATAAGTTACTATCATCTAGGTGGAAAATGGCATTTATGTGTTTGTTCATAAATACTGGGTAGTTGCGAAGAAATAAATTCAGTTATAGTGTTAAATTAGTTTTTTTTGAAAAAAAATTGGTGTTTTGGTGATATAAAATATTGAAAATTTGAAAATCTGGAAAATGTTCACTGAATACACTTCAGTTTTTTAGCCATAACGTTTTCTCTAGTTGTCTAAACGAAATGATTCTTAATTTGAATTAAACTAGAGACACATGGCTACATTTTGTATGAAAACATCAAATTTCATTTCTATCTCTAAGAGTCTCGAAAGTTGTCATGAAGTTGATAATAGGGTGCAGCGCGTTGAAAGCTGATTGTAAAATTCGTGTTCTGATTTCGGGAGAAACTATGAACTTGATCTAGATAGATTTTGGTAAAGTTGCTTTCTAGAAAGTTGTAGATCTTTTTTCTAGCTTTCCAACGGTATATAGCATGAAAATTTTAGACATTGGAGTCAAAAGTTATAATCCTTATAAGTGGAGACGTTCTGGGCAAAAAGCAGACGATAGAAATGAAACGGACGAAAAGAAGACGATAGAAATGAAACGGAAGAAAAGCAGACGATAGAACTAAGACGAAAGCAAGAACATACTGGACTCTTTTGGTCATAACTTCTTCTCTAGACCTCCAAACAACATGATTTTTGAATCATTGGATTCCTAACACATTTCTTTATCTCTCCAAAAAAATTTATAGTTTTTGGTATTAGATTGAAAATTATTGATTGAATCAAAATCAGGGTATCGATGGAAGGAGCATGAACTGGATATTTTATTGAACATATTTTAGTATTTTGATGATATCTTGGTCTGTAGGTTTTCAATCGAGGTGATTCTTGATCTTTAGTAAACTAGAGTAATAGGGCTACAAATCATATGAAGAAGCTGAATCTGGATTCAGTCTCTAAGTTGTTCAATTTCTAGATGAAAGTTGGGCATAGTACACTGTTTTGAAGAGGAACAGTCCGAAAATGTTTGAGGCATATCTTTCAAATTACTGAACCAAATTGAGTGATTTTGGTGTTAATGGAAAGATAAAAGATAGAGGAACACTTTTCTAGAAGCGAGTGGGCTCAAATTTCACAAGTTTTTCCTTCTTATTGAATGTGAACAGTAAACCCGAAAGGGGTGTTTCAGAAAGTCTGAAAGTAAGTTAATAAGAAATGAATTGTATTCTCAATGGTTCTAATGAAGCATAAACCTAAGTGTTAGCTATACTTAAATGAATTTTGGTATGGAGATAGTGTTGAGAAGAATCAAGGTGTGATACCTAAGATTTATCATGAACATGCATTGTACATAATTCATCTCATACATGTGCATTTTTGAACACTCTTAATGGTGCAAACTGTGATATCATGTATGCTATTTGTTATAGAGGAGCAACTGGAACGTCAACTTTTAGACGTTGTCGGATCTTCCAGACATTATCTTCTGAAGCAACCTGTGAGTAACCTAGATGTTCTCACTCAATTAATTGTCTGCTTTAGAATGTGGTTAGAATGAGTTATTTAAGTGCTCCAAATTGTGAATGTGTATATGAATGCAAAAGCGTGCTCAGCATTTCTGTTGAATGCCGGACTAAGGTCCGATGATGAATGTGATCTAAATGTGAATGTGCATCCATGTGATTGACTGAGGTTATGTTATGTGAAACATTCATTACATGAATGCATGTAAGATAAAGGAAGTTATGACCGGAGTCACCAGGACAAAGAGCTTAAAGCTTAGAATGCGAATTGAGCCTCGGGCTCGAGTGCGACTGTACCCGATATCCACTAAGGTATATGGGACGTTATATGACAAAGCTCGACATCCATGAAGGGATGAGCTGGTAAAAAGGCACTCAGTCATAACAACAATAATAAATGAAAGTGAGTCTCACGTGTATTGCCAATTATAATTGATTTGTGTTTTGTATGAACAATGTGATATATTGTAAATATGCAAAGAGGTCAATATTATGTTTTGCGTAATGATGTGATGCATGAATTGAGTGAACCATCGATGATGGTTACCTCATTGAGTTCACAAAACTCATCAAAATTGCAACGTTATCTTTTTAAGACTGAGAGACGATTCTAGCTACTGAGAGGCTCTACCAGCCGTGTGGATTGTGTGTTGGCAAGTGAAGTCATGGCTTAAAGGCCGGTCAGCTGGAATTTGTGGACAGTTTAGATAGACTGCAGATATTTTTCCTCTCTCATGTAGTCCTTTTGTATTAGGTTTTGAGGTGTTCCTAAGGGAAATGTTGAAAGACACAATGTAGACATTCGGTGATTATAAAACGTTATAAGAAAAAGTGGATTTAAAATATTGTGATCTTCTTATGATGCTTTTTAAGTAAATTGTGATACCATGCCATTGGAAGTTAATGTAGTGATCGAATGTAACTCGCCCTTATCGTAGGATATGTGCTGGGGTAATCTTCGGGGGTCTCGGTATGTACCCTGAGGTAAGGGGGTGCTACAAGTAAGGTCATGTACTATATTGATTAACTCTGTTTTCAATGTTGTATTATATTGATAAACTCTTATTTATTTAAGTGTTAATTAAAGTTGAGATTAAATACTTGAACTTTTATTTTTTTCAAAAATAGCCCGACTTAAATTTCTCTATTAGTGGAGCTGAGAAAGCCAGATGTATTTGTTTGACACATAAGATAACAGGATGAAAGGATGTGAAGCTCAAACTTTTGTTTAATTAATTAATTAATTAATATGGACTGAATTGAGAATAGACGTATAGTTTGGAGACCTAATTTGAGTTGTGGTTACTAGTCGATATAGAATTGTATTTTTGTTACAGGGGGACCCTTATTTCAAAAAGGAGATGCTCATTTTATGAGGGAAATTCTGTCAAATTTTCAATAGGATTCTCATAAAATGTGTGACATAATCGTATTTTAATTCAAACAAGAGCTCATTAGTATTAACTTATGATCTTATTGTGGAGGAGAATTATAATTATGTAAATTATTGAGGATAACACCTTATGGTTGAATTATTTAAGTATAGCTAACGACCTTGATTGATTATAATATTTCATGGCAATTGTTTTAATATATCCCATTTTCTAAACTGTGAATGAAATTGTTCTTGGTTGTAGGAACTCATTTATTGCCAGTATTTATATTTTGAAGAAGACTAAAGAGAAGCTTTCGCAGGTATTCAAATGACATTCATTTTTCGTATATAGTGTGACAATGTCAACAATGAATTTTCACACATGTTAATGACATTTGTATCAGTTTCTATATTTTTTATTCTAACTCCGTCAACATCATCTTCCTTCACGTACTTCAGGAAGATCCTTCTGCTTGTCGATTGAGGTAAGTGATTTGTTTTTTACTACGCTTTTGTGCTCTTGGTTTATTTGTTTGCAGTATGAACTTCCCATCTGAACTTTCTGCATTTTTAATTGATATGGCCTGCACGATGTAAAACTTGTTTGTGGTATCAACTTCGATTTATCATTGAATTAATATAAGATGAGTTTGACTTATATTATAGTTCCAATTACCTTAATATGTCAATCCGTTATTCATTGATTCTTATTACGTCGTGATTAGCTTCTCTTTACTTTTCATGTCCAAAATTTTTGTACGCATCTTTTAAAAACTACCTATATGCTAACACAATTTATTAAAATAAGTATTCATATTTTTATGAATACTAATTATATTTGGCACGAGTACATATTTAATATAGGACTTTTAATATTAATAATCTTCAAACATATATGATTACAAAAATATATGTTCGATATTCAGGATAGGTTTGTTTTTTAGATTTGAACCCATAAACCTTAACCCATAACCTGTGATGATTGCTCCTGTGAAGCTTATCGATGAAACATACAAAAAGCTTAGGAGTCATAATGAAAATTTGTTGTTTTGATTCACAAGTCTTTTCTTAGATGTGAAGTAATATTTGGCAAACATGAATGATACTAACTCATGATTCGCTATTATTAATTAACAGTTGTACAGAAATGAGTAATGTTGATAGATCTTGGATGTATAGACGATTAACACCTGATGGTTACATTAATCCTAAATTTGTTGTCAAAGTTCAAGCTTTTATTCATTATGCATGTTCTCAACCTGCATATATGGATGGACCAAAGATCAAATGTCCATGTAAAAAGTACAAATACAAATGTTTCATTCCTATTGATGAAGTTAATGTGTTGGGACCCGATCCGGAAATCGGATTCCAACCGGAAATGTAGAAACGGAAGAAGTGGAGAACAAAGCAAAACGCAAAACGAAAGCGGAAGCAAATCAAAATCCGAATACGAATACGAACGAATATGAATCGAACCAAATCAAAGAAACGAAACATAAAGTGAAATCAAATCGGATGCGAATCGAATCAATAAGCAGAAGTGGATGCAAAAACGATCGAATCGAAGCAAATCGAATACTGAGACAAACGAAAGCGAATCCAAAAACATATACTTAGAAAACTTATTGCGTTGGAAACCTTAAGACAATCTCAAAACCCGTACAAATGTTTTTCTTTTCTTTTCTTTCTTTCTTATTCATTCCTTTCATCGTTCCCATACAAAGCACTTCAATTCCTCATTTGGGCAAATCCATCCTCAACCAATATCTCAATCTATTTGATCCTATTTAAATCATGACCATCAATTACACAAAATCTTACT
>JANKYF010000004.1:24438495-24461467 GCA_029829435.1 Erythroxylum hondense | reverse complement strand
GAATTTTTGAAGCTAAGCTAAAATGAGAGTGACTAAATATTTTTTAACTTTTTAATTTTTAATGAATATTTCATTTTCAATATGTAAATAATTATTCTCTTTCATTTTTGTATAAGTCTCCGATAAATGGGTCTCTCTATTTTGCCTAGTCAAAATTAAAATTTTAAGCCAAATTTCATGTTGTGCGTCAATTAACCCTCCCACCCAAATTGAAACAAGCCTCAATGATTAGTTCAATACTGGCCTCACTATTTTAAGGATCAAGTTAAAGGCAAGCCTTTTTTTAATAAAAGAAAAAGACGAAACAGTTTACAACATGAGTCTAGGAGAACGGGTCCCTGATGTATCCTTTACAAGGAGAAAATGGCACCTTACGAGTGGGGCTGCTAGATAGGTGATCCCTATATCGAAATGAGTGGTATGATTTGCGAGCCAGTCAGCGCATCTGTTGCTCTCTCGATATATGTGGCGATGCATAGCAGTCTAGTTCTGAGTGAGCAGTTCATGTATAGCTTGAACGATGGGGTTGAGAGCCTTAGCTCTGTTAGCTGCGGAGGAAATTAATTGGAGTGCCATTGTGGAATCTACTTCTAACTCAATCCGGCAATAACCCAGATTTCAAACGATTATGAACCCAGTAAAAATCTCCCAAAGTTCTACGGACATCGGGAAACACCAACCTAGATTTTGGGTAAACCCTCCAAGCCAGTTGCCTATACAATCCTGTAGAAGCCCGTCTGTTGTGGCTGTGGACGAAGAGCGTTTATTGGTGTCATCGGTATTAAGTTTCACCCAAAATCAACAAATGAATCATCTTTTGTAAAGTACTATCTGTACGTAACCCAAGTACCCAGTTACAAGTACCCAACCAAATGTACAGAGTAGGCGCAAACGTTAGCACCTCTATGCTAATTTAGGGTATACAGCTCTCAAATAAGTCTTAATTGTTAATCTTTTTTTTTTTTAATTTGACCAGTCAGAAGATGTTCTAGAAAAATCCCAATTATCTGAAAATCATCCACACTCAAATTAATCCTCACTCGCACTAGATCAGCCGTAAGAAATAAAGTGTTCGTCAAATTAGTCGCTCCATTCTCAGCTCAAACCTAAAACCTCTGATTAAGGGATGAGTGCTGAATTCATACTAACCAATTTGGTTTTGTTAAATCTTTACGCTAATACGCTGAGTAACTTGAAAATCGCCACGCTGCCTTAACAAGAAAAGTGAACAACAGGCATGACGACCATCAACCGATGCCCTCACTTACGATTAACTTTTTTCTGATACAACGGATCTTGCAAGGAGAATTTGGAAGATGGGTGCAAATCTTGTTCGATTAAACACCGTAGCCGATTTCACCCATTGATCAAACCACAAATCAGAAGTTAAATTTCTCCGATGTACCAGTACCCACAACTGAATAGAAGTAAGAAGAAACATCCAAACTACAAAATGGCAAGCGCACTCATGCTAAAGGTTCTAAACATTTATGAAGTTCGCTGAAAAGAAAAGTAAATAAAAAGGTGTTAAACACCAAATAGATCCAAAAACCACCGAAGAAGGTAATGCGACGGCCACATATCTATCGTTTCTTGGAGACACCAACAGTCTTTCCTCTACGACCAGTGGTCTTCGTGTGTTGCCCACGTACGCGAAGACCCCAGTAGTGACGGAGACCACGGTGATTCCTGCAATAACATGCCAATTGACAAGGTGAGATGTCACAGAACTAGTCAGCCTCCATACAACATTATGCAATACCATGCCAATTGACAAGGAAAGATGTCATAGAATTAGGCAGAGTCTACAATATGATGCCCAAAATGAAAGATGGAATAAGAACCTGATCTTCTTCAGGCGCTCAAGGTCATCTCTCAGTTTCATATCCAAAGCATTAGACACAACTTGAGAGTATTTTCCATCCTTGTAATCCTTCTGCCTGTTGAGGAACCAGTCCGGAATCTTGAACTGGCGAGGATTAGCAACAATCACCATAAGTTTGTCAAGCTCTTCAGCTGATAGCTCACCAGCTCTACAAGATAAACACCAATCAAAACTGATTGAAAGCCTCAAATCGATTCAAAACTATTAAATGGAACAAGATCGAAATGTGAGGAGTCTACAACAGACGGCTCAATGATTCACTTAGCACGCATCAAAATGACAAAAAGATAACAGCATCAACAGCAATTCACCAAAAGCCTAATTCCTTACGTATAAACGAAAAAGCTGATTAATAAAACAATAACGCTGCTAGAGATCTGTCAAAACCAAAATCGTCTAATCTAAACCTACACTACAGATCTACTTGCAGCAGACCCAATCGATGATTATAAAAAAAGCATAAACTCCAAACTGAAGTTTAAAAAAAAAGGAACAAAACAAACAATTCAATGGAGAAACAAAAACCTCTTATTCATGTCAACATCTGCTTTTTTGCAGACGATATTGGCGAAACGTCTTCCGATACCCTTGATGGAGGTAAGAGCAAACATAATCTTCTGTTTTCCATCGACGTTCGTATTTAGAACACGAAGAATGTGTTGGAAATCTTCATTAGCTACCAGCGACTGCCGCCAGACGAACAAGAAGAAAACTTCATTAGTTATCCTTAAGGCATATAGCTATAAGCAGGCACAGAAGTGAATGAACTCACCATGGTTTTAAGACGGACAACGGCGGCAGCTAGTGCTTGAGCTTGAAGCTTGAATATACAAAACCCTAGACAAAGTTAAAGGTGAGGAGAGACGAAAGGTTATGTTTATATAGGTATTGCCAGAATACTTACTTATTCGATTGGGCCGGACTGGGCTGCGTAGCCTCTGTATTATTTTATCTATTTATCAAAAATATAGACGACATTTAATAGATGTACTTTTGAACATTAAAAGTCTTAATTATCATATTCAAAGTCTTAATTTTTGAATATTCAAAGTATTAATTACCAAAACTTCTCTTCTTTTTTTACTTAATATTATTATTTGTTTAGTTACCATACAACCCTCTCTTTCACACAATTACTCCAATCCATGTATTATTTGCATTTTTCATCAGAGATTTTTATTTTTCCTCAAGAAACTGTTCTTTTTTCATCCATTTTGCCAAAATATAAACTAAATACAAGTGAGGTGAGAGTGAGATGGGAATCAATATCAACCATTTCAATAAAATCCATATTAAAGATGGAGTTATATTCTACAATTGGCCTAAACCTACTCTGATATGTACTAGCACAAAACTTTTAACCCCACAAAAATTGGGGATATGGCTGGGATTATCTTTTGCCGGAGCCTGCAACCGTTCACAAAACAGTAAGAGGTTGTATATTCTGTTGGCATCCTCATTGACAAGGCTAAGTTCCAAACCCAAAATTTGAGCATACCTATTCCTAGCTGCACATACGCCTGTTACGAAAAACCATAAATCAACTGGCCTTGTTGGACAAAATGATTGCCTCAGGAGCATCACATGAGTTACCCGACCCGGAGGCACACTGAAGTATGACATTAGGAACAGAGCTTGAACTGCATAAAGATTCAGACCTGCTCGGGGTTGCAGAAGCATGATTATCCCCAGAATCAGAACCATTCTGGATAGGATAATTATTATGCATTAGAGACATTTCAGAAATTACACCTGGACAATCACGATCATCGTTTGCTTTATCACATGATCTTTTCAGCTCACTTTCACAAGAAACAACTCCACAGGGAGGAGATACAATATCTGTTGATGCACGATGCCCACAATTCATGCAAGACTGCTTTGAAGAAGAAGAAACACCAGCAGAAGTGGAAAGAGAGAGGTTGCTAGCTCTGGCAAGTACACCTTCCATGCCATGAGCATCAGGCCCAGTGCCATTATGATCAGTGGTCAGAGCATTACAATGATCACTTACATCTTCTGCTCTTTGTTTAGTTGTGACCACCTTTGGGTCGTATACAACAGATGAAATCGTCTTAGTCTTGGCCTCAGCAGTGCTGTCCATAAGCTTTCCAAGGTGTTCAACAGTCAAGTCTTGTACAGAATTCTGGTCAAGAGATGTCGAGTCCTCATTAAGATTGCTTCCTTCCATTTGCACTTCACTTTTAGCTGCTTCAGAAATGGCACCAGATATTACACATGATTTGCTTTCCACCTCAGAAATATTGCAATGGCTAGTTTGCACAGGCAGTTCTGCCATTATATTATCAGGGGCACCAGAAATAACATTTTGCTTGTCAACCTGACCAATTTGTTGATTGCCATCACACACATCCATAGAACTCCCATTGCTCTTGATTCTGACCTCCATATGACTAGGCAACACACCTGATTGATTGAGGCACTTTCTATCAGAATGACATGTAGACGAATTAGCATTCTCCAGGGTAATATTGGGTGCATCATTCAAAAGATGCAAACGAGATTCAAGTGCAACAGATTCACCAATTATCTTGCCAGCCTCATGCATTTCAATGTCACCAGAACCTTTGAAACCAATTTCAGCTGAGCATCCCTCATTGTCACCATTTGTCATCGCTTCCATATTTTGTTTTTCTTGGTTTTCAATATGCTTCAAACCTACAAGAATGTTGAACGTGTGAAACATGTATCGGTGAGATGAAATTTAAATCACAAAAAATCTTTTAATGTTAAATACTCTATATGAGTACATACATCCTTTAGCCAATTGATCCACCATCAATGGTTTCTGCAACATGTCAACACCAGGGAAGACCATCATATTCATGTTCCTCATTTTCTCCTTACTCGATCTCTCCAGAGGCCTGAAGCCAAAAGCTGAGGTCCAGGTTTCCCTAAGCTCGGAGATTGCAGGTATGACCAATTTTCTAATACCCAGTTTGCTGAGAGCCTAATGGAATTTGAGAAATACGCACAAAATGTTTTTTAAAAAAAACTTGACATCAGTTGCCATTGATACAAGCAAATGCAATTGATTGAAATGAGTTGAAAATTATCACCTACATTTAGAGCATTAAGTTATCACACACAAGAATAAAATCCATCCAACTTAGAAGCACATTCAAATCAGGTGAGAAGAGATGGAGAGAGTTCAACTATGTAGAGCACAATCAAACTGAACCTACCAAACTTCAAACTGGAAAACAATCTTAACCACAAGACCATCAATATGCTGTTCAGATCACATGAAAGCATACAATAAGCAGAATAAACTTCAAAACAATCTTACAGATTCAATTCCAGTAAGAAGCCGACGACACATTCCTTGACGTCTGTACATGTAACGGGTCCCAATGAAAGGCATCTCAGCTAGGTGCTTCCCATGGATCCTATTGTACCAGATAGTAGACAGTATCCATCAGTACGACACATTTTTTCTTGATAAAAAGCTGCAGAATATAATCATATGCTTGTAGAAGAAAATATGGAAGGTCATCAAATGCATTCAACACATTAGTATAGCAGTCACTTTACAGAAGACACCAAACTAGAAAAACAGAAACTGATAGCATTCAAGCAGTATTTATGAATTGCTCAAACAGAAAGATCAGTAAGCAATAAAAACGCCAAAAAGAGGGATGGTAAAAGCACCACCAGGATGGAAAAATGCAAGGAAGGAATCCCATATATATTATGATCTAAATCACATATATCTCTTTTACAACTAGGGATCGCAAGGGCAGCCCAAGCCCAGCCTGAAAGCCGATCAGACCTGACTCATGCTACCCATGCCCAATCAGGCTTTGGACCATCCAAAGCCTGTCCAAATCCTGAAGGCCCCAAAGCCCACCCAAAGCCTAACATGAAATTGACCCAGTCCACTGCCCATTCCCCAGTCTCCATCACGAGATCGCACCGTTGCCAAGTCTCTACCCAGATCACCAAGACCTAACAACAATATATTTGCAACAGAAATGTAATGCTCCAAAATGAAGTTCCAAAGCTCATCTATAATCCAACGTGAACAAAGAATTGGAAAAGAAAGACATGAAGAGAAAGATTGATTTTTAACTGCTTCTGAAGACAAAATTCAGCAACTCCCACAGCATTGTAGTTAGGTCTTTGTATATGTCATTCAAGCGAATCAGACCCTGAAGCCCGAGCTCAGCTCAGCCCAAAGCTCTAAAATTAGAAAAATAAAAGCCCGAGCTTGTTTGCAACTCAAACATTTAAGGGCTGGAGTTCTCATTGCTTCTCAGCGATGGATGATATTTAGTGAAACAACTTACTTAAGACAATACATTGCATATGCAAGATGTTGGATAGTTTGTGATGCCTTACGGCATGGAAATTGGAATGCCTGGATACAGGATCCTTTTCATGTGAGGCGTTGTTCATGCAATATAAGATCTTCATTTTGGTCCAGAGGCAAAAAGTTCTATCATTTTCCAAATTGGTTTCTCATGGTCACAAGCATGGATACAAAATATGCATATTAAGAATGAATCTTTGTTCATAACAAATCTCAAAGACATGTAAAAAGGTAACGAAGTGTAGAAAAACTGTCATGGAGTAGCAGACTAAGCAACTCAAAACAGGCACACACCTAATGGAAGCGGCAGATATCATTTCATCCCCTCTCTCAAGAATTGCGGTCAGAAAACCACTATAATTCAGTCGATTAAAGTTTGACCTGGAAAAGAAAGTAACAATTCATAAACAGATGAACTATCTAAGTGTATTTTAATCAAAAAAAATTAGATATAGTAGATAAACAAAATGAAAATAAAAATGAAAGTTTGTAGAGTAAATCTCCCATCACAACTTTTAGCTAGTTTTGGGGGATTATGATGAGACTAGTTCCAACTTTATCATGAAAAGCTGGAACAAATACGAACAGACAAATAGTTGCGTCTAAATCAGAATACTATTTTAAATTGTATAATAATCAAGTTTGTTGAAAATCTAAACACTGAAGCGGTAACAAATCACATACTTTCTAAAGACTAGAGTGCATACATTGCCCATAAAGCCGAAGACTAGTTATTGAAAAACTTTCCATTTTGATAGGCATATAATTCTGTTGTCAGTAATCTAAAATATTGAGCTAATACCTGAAAATGACTTCTTAACCATCTTAAAGACCATAGAAGAATCTTCATCAATAAGTCTTGCATCATCCCCACAAATTCAATTATCCATTTCAATTATAATGATTTCATTCCAATAATAATTATCAATAAATTTTATCTTCTACATTGTTTTATATTTATATTATTTTCGTGTAAAGATCTTAAATGATCTTTACTAGGATCTTTAAGCTAAATATTTGTCGTTAAAATTTAAAAAATTTTGGTCAAGTTTAAAAATTGTTTCCTTAGGTTGTTTTTAAACTCTCTTGCACAGAATCACCAACCATCATCAGTCCAACTCCCAGAATAAACAAATGTCACAAAAATTAGGAATCAACTTATTAGAAATTAAAAATAAGTTTAAAAAGACACATACTTAACAGATCAGAGTAAACATAGAGATGTACATGCTTGGGTAATTTAAAGATGCTTACCCAAAATTGTAGACAATATTACGGATCAGATTGACCCCACTTCTATGGTCAACCATAGGCAAAAAGCACTCGTCCATGATATAAGAAGCAACAGCTACCTTAGAATTGCATTCAACTTTTGACGCCATCTCAATAAGAGAAGTATCACCAACAACATCAAATCGGCGAATTAAAGTACATGAAAACCCTTCTTCCATTTCATGTTTCACCCCAAGAAGCGTTTGCAATTTCTTGTGTATCTGACAGAGAATAAAAGTCATGGCTATCCCACATATGAACCCACAGAAACTCTAGAGATTCCAGATCTTGTAGATGAAGTTTTAAGGTTACCATACTTGTACTGGAAACAAGATAACAATGAGTAATTAACAATACCTCTAGGCATTCCTTCCCACAATAAGATGGGTCACTAGGATCACCTTTTGTAACATCCTTTTCCTGAATGCAAAATTGATGATCTGAAGCAAATCTTGATTAATCAACATTTTCCTTTGACCATTGATCATATTAATGTAGAAGATATAAGACTATAAAATTATAAAGATAGAATCAATACATTTCTCCTCACACAAAGAACAAGTAGAAAGTGCAGGAACTTCAGTGGCAATATCTTCATCTCCCTGACAAGAATTTCCAACTACCAGTCCACAAAATTTGCATGAACAGTACATGCACTGCCAAATACCTGAAGGGAACATCTGCAAACAGAAGAAAAGCAATGGAATTGGTAACTCGTATTGTAGGGACAAGATAGATAACAATAACTGATAGCAAATTATCTTCTTGCTCTCAGTACTCACGTATATCTATTTTCACCACAATAATTGTTTAGCATTTAATATATTATCAATCAAGTTTTGGTCAAGTTTTGGTCTCCAGCTATTCAGTACAACAGCAACCTCTGTTTCGTAACAAAAAGGCAAAGTCAAGACTGAACCAAATATCAGTCGCACTCCCCTCTACCATATTTGTGGGTCCTTGAAAGTGAATTGGCTGTGTATAACTCCTGTAATGACTCCTCTCTTGCTCCTTGGATCCTCAATTAGCATACATATCATGCTGGAAAATTTGAAAAAGAAAAAGATAGGCATATGGTAACAAATAACATACATTTATTTCCAAGCAGCTTTGATGGAATGTTGATGGACAACCATCGCAGCAAATCAGATCCCCACCATCTCCACAGATCCCACATGTATCATCATTGGGATCTTTACCATCTGTGTCAACGAAGTGGAAACCTTTACAAACAGAGGCATCTTGTTTTTTCCATGTTTCATGAAGGCACTCTAAGAGTGAAGATCGAGAGTCCAGATAAAAGTTACTCAAAATTTGACAGGATTTGCTGCCAGCATGAATCTCAAACCCTGAAATTGTAAAAGTTTCACTGCAGCAATCACATCTTATTCCATCCATTGTAACTCTGCCTTCCAATAGTGCCTGTGTATTTTGGTGTTTCAAGTACTGCAACTTTCCATCCAAAGAGAGGGTACCCAAATCCATCATCCAAGTAAGTACAGTTCGTTTCCCATCATATAACAAATAGCCATCATCAGATTCCGTATTGTCCTTGGGGTTGCGAACCATCAGTGCAAATTGCTTTCTACCATGTGTCCCAAGTCGCCTACGACCCCTACATGAAACTGATGTCCCATCATCTATTAAACCAGTTGCATCACCAAGGGATGTATTCAATTTTTTCCTCCCCTTCAACTTCTTGCTTCCAGGACTTCCTGCAGCATTGGACTTTCGTTTGTGCACTTTTTTGTTCCATTTTTTCTTTTTGATAACTCCTTCAGATAACTTCAGATCCCTCTTTTCTTGCGTCCATTTCTTTTTCTTTTTGTTTTTATCACTCCTTTCTTTACTAATTACTTTTGTTAATAGATTGAGTTCCTCATCTGGAAGTGGAATAAACTTGAAATCTGCCTTGCAAGTATTTGAATTTTCACCAACATTTTCAAACTGCTCCTTGAGCACCCTGTAAGCCAATGTGACTGACCAGTGAGTTCTTCCTTCAGGATTGACATACACTGCATCATAATAGTCGCGGCCATTCCTAGGCCGATATTCAACTGACCACCCTGCACCTAAAAGCAGTTCCACAATTTTATCCCTCACTACCTGCCTCACTGATTTCTTATTTCTTTTTCCTCCAGCTTTCTGTTTGTTTAGAACTTTTTCATCATTGCTGTACTTTATCTTATCGGGGGCTAAATTATTCATCTTAGGTTCTTTCTCGATTGATCTATTTCTTGACCCTTTCCCCATTTTTCTTTTTCTTTGGTTACAGTAATATTGACCCTTATCCAGCATGGGTGGCCTCCCACACGTAAGCTTCATCTTCTTCATCATTTGTTCACTAGGTTCATGGGTCTCCTCCAAATACCGATGGCTGGAGTCCTTATCAACTTTTATCCTTTTCTCCCCCGACCCATCACTCTTTAGAGCCTTGGGAGGTCTTCCACGCTTGCCACGTCTCATTCTTTGCTTGGCCTGTGCTTTACGATCTAACCTATTGCTATCCCTGCCACTAGATTCATCTCTCTCTTTCGTTCCCACCTCAACACTTCTTTTCTCATGCCTGTCACCCTCAGGAGCCTTGGGGGGTCTCCCCCAATTGCACTTTGGTTTTTCGCTTACCACAGCATCTATCTGATCATTCTCTTCATCAAGTGACTGGTTCTGATCCCTAGAAGAGTCATAAAAATGATCTCTCTCTTCAATTTCCATTTTAACCCTTCGCTTCTCAGATCCATCAGATCTATTAACCCTCCTCCCAGCAGAAACAAAACTTTCCCCTACCTTACCAACTTTCTTCACATTCTCAGTTTTCACCACAGTCCTCGACCGGAGAACCCTACAAATAGACTGCATTTTACCATCCACAGTTCTTTCGGCCTCTCTATTACTACTTGACCCAAGTTCTTTCTTAATATTATTGCTAAAGTGAACAGCATTCCCTTCACCAATATCATTCCCTCCACAGTGCAATCCGTCACTCAACCCATATCTCCTATCTACCATTGCTCCTTCATTCAGATTCGAGACCAGGGACCGTTGTTCACTCACAGTATCAATCAATTCCTCAGTTTCCAAATCATTCACATCACAGTCTGCAATCACTTCGACTTCCTCATTTCTACCCACTAGCTTGCTACTTGATCTCAAGCCCTCTCTCATCCCAAGAGAATCAGAAAACGCCAATTTAATCAAAATATCTGATTTCATCTAACATACAAGCAAACAACCTCCGGGACCAATGACTTTAGCGTGCGAGCATTGAACAATCGCGAGCTGGATCTGGAACAAAGTTTCAACAACCCCGACACTTGCAAGCAAAAACAAATAAACAAGCAGCTACTGTGCAAAACGAAATATCCAATTAATAAAAGAGGTGTAAGGGCACTAGACTACACACGGAGAACGGAAAGCTTTACCAATGTACAGCAGACGAGACAACAAACTACGATTAAACGTCGTAGTAGGGTTGCGTCGAAGGATTGACCTCCACAGACATCGCGTCTCTCGGAGGTCGGACCAAGTGAGAGAGAAAAAGGGCAAAGGGTTTAGCGAATAGTTGTTTGTTTTAGGGGTGGGTCAGCGAGGACAAGGAGAGTATTTTGGGAGTGTTTTGTTGAGGTTTTACATTATCTGCGTCTGTCTGTATCTGTTATGCCTAATTCCCTCGTCTCATGCGCGTGTAGAGCTCGGAATGGGCGGGACTGTCATTTTGCGTTTCTCATTGATTTTCACTTTCCCTCCATAAAAATTATCAAAACTCTTTGCACCCTCGAAAAAGCGCCAGAGGTTTTCGGGCTCGCCTTTCCAAACTCCCATCTTCTTACTCTTTTATTATAGCCTTAAATTTTTTTCTATTGGAATTAAATTTAACTTTTGTAACAACCATTTCTAAGGTGGAAATTGTTTATATTCACACATATTTATTGGAATAAATTATAATTAATTTATGGACTTATATGTATATTTTGGACTATCATCGAGGTTGAGTCCAATTAAAGTAATCTAATTAAATTTTAGGCTTAAATCATCTATTAGGGTAGAATCAATTTTATATACATAGAGGTTATAATAACAATTTCTAATTTGATGATGGGTTAAATTAGAAATTATAAATTCATTAAATTTAGGGTTTTATCTCAACAAAAATGATTATGGTCTCCAAGTTATACATCAAGTGTTTCCTAATATTCCTGTTGTTAATGGAAATCACAAACAAGAGCTATTATACCAATTTGGAATATTAAAATCCAAATTTTCAACTCAACCATCCACAACAATAGATTCAAGAATGCTTTTGCTTTTATGTCTTAATGATTTAACAAGTTTTGTGATTTAGACAATGATATGTACTGATTAAGGTTTAATTCAACAAATGACATTAGAGCATACTCATCTTGAATCATTAAAAACTCACATTTTATATTTTTATGAAAAACTATTTTCTTATTAAGTTAACTAAATTATGGTCTCAACCAAAGCCAAATAAGTGAATTTTGCATTATTGTAGTCCAATAGCATGAAGCTTTAAATAAAGAAATGACTACCAAATATAAATTTGTATAAGTGCATTTCAATAGTATCATCACGATGCGTGAAGCTTTGAATAAAGAAATCACCAACAAAATAATCTATATATATATATGAGACTTAGTTAATTTTGATTATGTGTATGGTAGGAATTTTGGCCTCTATTAATAATGATAATTTGGACAAAATCTCCATACTTATTAAACAAATTTTCGTTATTTTGTTTATAATTCCAATAATTGACCATTCATGATCAACAATCTTACAATTTTGGGTTTAAATACAGATTAACATATGGATCGCAACCATAAGCAGGACACCATATTATCTAATTGAATGTATATATTTAATTTAAAAATTTTCTGCTTTTGATTGGGAAATCAAATATTTTGAAATTTTCATATGGTCAATATAAAGAGCTTGTATTGCTATATAATTAAGGTGTTGGTCCCCAAATTTTTTTTATAAATAAGCATGATTAGATTAATTTTGGGATCTTGCTAGATTAATGTATGTTGGAAATGATTAACATATTAATGTTAATGAGATTAAGTTGCATAGGTGAATTAAACTAAAAGTTAAAGTGATAAGTTGTATAAGGGGTATTTTTGGGAGATTACTTAAATGGAAAGATTTTAAGGCTTTGAAGAAGGGGCAAAATGAGAAGAGGAATTTATTGGCTTGCTTTTTAAAAGCCAAAAACGTGGGTAAGGAAAATATAAGAGAAAAAAAGCACAAAAGTAAGAAAGAAGGTAGGGAGAGTGTCGTGGGTTTAGAATGAGAAAAGAGCTTTGAGCTAGGTCTTAATTTTTCTCATCCTTCAAAGGGGATTTTGAGAGTGATCAAGAAGGGAAAAATATAGAGAAAGATAAGAGCCTTCTTTGAACTAAGCATTTCTTCATTTGGAGAAGATTTGAGGTAAGAATATTTTAAGGCTTTGGATTTTTGGAAAGGTTTTGTTTTCAAAAGCTTAGTAAATGTATGGGTTTAAGTGTCTAGGATAAATTTTTACATTAGTTTCTTTGGGTTCTCATTTGAAAATTCCTATTGATTTGGGAATTCTATTTATGTTAAAAAGGGAATCAAGAAAGACAAGAGGAGCAAGAGGAGAGGCAATTTTGAACAAGCCAGAAATCAAGGACTTTAAGGTGGGTTTCACTTTTATGGTTAATAATAAGACAACAAAAGTTTCCTGTCAAGAAATGACAGTAAATAGTTTTGCAGCTACCTCATTCATGTGCGTTTAATGTTTTTAAATGCTTTAAGATTGTGCTACATGCTTATACTTGATTTGTGTGATGATTTATGAAAAGTTGTTTTTAAAATGATTCTTTGAAATGAAAAATGATTACGAAACCATACTTTTGAAAATGATTTTTAAGATATATCAAGCATGTGAAAAATAAGTTTTCAAGAGAATGTACCATTTTGGGCATCAAGCTTACAAGATTTTGAAATCTATGTGTTATGTGGGTTTGTGATAGTCCCTCAAGAACCGTCACGTGCATGTTAACCCAAGTATAGGCTTCTCTCGCCTGCCCGCTAGTGGCACGGAGTTCCTTCAAGGACTTCCTCAAGAATTCACCACTACACAGGACCATTATATTAAAAATGTGTAATGCGTCATGTTTTGAACTTACCCAAACCATTTGATATGTTTCTGTGTTCTTGACAAGTTGATATGAGTGATGCATTCATGATTTACATACACATGAATTTTTGCATTGAAAATTACTTATAAATGTTTTTGCTAGCTACAAATTATAAAATTGTTACCCACAGGCTTTAAGCTCACCCACACATTCAGGTGATGAGTAGGATATCGAGTAGGACAAAAGGGCAAGGCAGCACTCCTAGTTTTGATTATTTTGTATCTGAAGCAAGTTTTGTAAAGCAAAGCTTTAGTTGCATTTTGAGCAAATCATGGTTCATGTATCTTTTATATTTTGGGATTTTGATGTATTAATGTATTTGCTGCTCGAAATGGCCATTAAAGCATTGTAAAAATTTTATCTGTTGATGCAAATGGAATATGTTTGCATTTTTACTCATGACTCTCTCATGTTTGTACGTACGAATTTTTTTTCCAAGTTTCACAAAGGAAAAATTCGTTTCTAACTTTGGGGGAAAGATCTGGATTGATCTAGGCCAATATAGGCAATGGTATCTTCTGTAAAGTTGTAGGTCTCTCTCTTTTACTTTTCCAGTGATATATGATATGAAAATTTTGGGCATCCGAGCTTAAAATTAGGACCCTTATAAGAAAAGATGTTCAAGAGTGAAGTTGCATCTATCATTTGTGTTTTGTATCGTATGCCTTTTTGCTTCTTCTGTGATGACATCATCTTCTTCTGTGTTTTGTGTCATCTGCCTTTTTTTATCTTCTGTGTTTTGCTGACGAGTCTTCTTCTGTGTTTTGCTGACGCATCTTCTTCTGTGTTTTGCTGATATGTCTTCTTCTGGGTTTTGTTCCTTCTGGGTTTTACTTCTTCTGTGTTTTGCTGACATGTCTTCTTCTGTGTTTTGCTGACGCGTCTTCTTCTGTGTTTTGCTGACGTGTCTTCTTCTAGGTTTTGTTCCTTATGGATTTTTCGTCTTTTGTGTTTTTGCCGACTCGCTTCTTCTGTCTTTTGTTTCTTCTGGGTTACTGTTCATAAACTTCTTCTGAGCTACTGTTCATGAAATTCTTCTGTGTTTTGCCAACTCGCTTCTTCTGTCTTTTGTTTCTTCTAGGTTACTGTTCATAAACTTCTTCTAGCTTACTGTTTATGAACTTCTTCTGTTTTCATTTCTTCTGGGTTTTGCTATCTTCTACCTTCACTTCCAGTTTTAGTCCTTTGAAGATAGAATCAGACCTCAAAGTATTCCCTCAAATTGTAAATCTCAAAGCCCTCCTTGAAATCGCCTTAATAAGTTTTTAAACCGACATCCCAATTGTTCGTTATGCTAAGTGTCCCAAGGCTGGTGTAAGTGTTTAGGATCAACATCTGTTCGAAAATAGTAAGTGTAAGTTGTTTTGGAGGTTGTCTTGGTAGGGGCACACCACTCTTATGGGATATGCGTTCAGATGTCACTTCAGATGTCGGGCTCGTGACTGTCAAGGGCGGGGTGTCCAACACTTGGAGTAGTGGAGTGCATTTATTGTTGATTGAAATCAACGTTGCAGATGGACTCCAATTAATTGAAGGATTGCATTCACGGTCTTCAATGTGTGTTCTATCTTTAAGGTGAGTGTGTGAGGTAACGTTGCTGGAGGTGAGTGTGCGGCAATTGTTGTAGACGTGCATGTGTGGCATAGTTACTGTGTTGGATGTATGCTTTTCAAGATAGCTGAACAATGTATGCTATGGTAAAAAAAAAAAAAAAGCCACAATGCAGTGAGGGTTAGCTTGTTATTTTTCAATCTTCTTCAACTGGGGTTGTGAGATGTTATTTGTGAGATAAACTCCTAGGGTTATCATCTATTTTCTAGACTTGGTCATCATCTAGGATTGTGCGTGATTTCTTGGCTGCATCATTCTTCGTTGGCTCCACGATTATTAATTGATTTCTTTATGGGCTGCGTATACTTTGGTTAGTAAATGTCTGTGGCTTCATGTTGGTGTTTTTATGAATCGGCCCATTGTTGTTGCAACGACTTCCAGATCTATTTCAGTTGAACGGAACTCATCGGGAAGTTGTTCTTGTCTATCTCAAGTGTATTTAGGTTTTGTTGTTTATTATTTTAATCACCTAAGTTATTTGTTCATTGTTCTTTCATTAAAAGATTGATTGAGAAAATCCTCTATTGAGGTTAACACGATTCGGTCGTGTTATTGGGTGTGAAATTCTTTCACGGAAAGTAAGGTTAAGAGATAGTGTCAATGGTTGAGTGGCGTCGGCTCAGTAAAGCCTTGGGTAAATCTATTGTACTTCGGTGAAAGTTATTAAGATGGGTGAGGGCCTCGTAGATGTAGACAAGGTGTGTCGAACTGCGTTATCAAATTTGTAGTGTTGATTTATTTTTTGTTCTCTTAATTTTTCTGATTTTTTTGTTTGCTAGAAATAAATCGGAAAGTTTGCAAAACTACTACCCCTACAGTTTTTCATGGGCAAATAGGATTCTATCCAATTCGACATCAAGAAATAATCGGAAATTCTAAATTTGATAGCTTCGTAAAGAATCAAGAGTTTAAGAACGGGAGATGGTAACCTTTAACACAAGAGGTGAATGACAAATCAGATATCGAAAATAAGAGGAGAGGTGAAAGTGTTTATAAGCTTGTATCAAATACTTTTCATCATCTTTTATTTAGTTATTTTTAAGATTGTTGTTCTCTTAATCTTAAATTAAATTTGTTGTTATTTAGTTTAAACTTGAAAATTTGCAAATAGTATCAAAACAAGCCTTTGCTAATAGAATATTGGGCTAGGAGATAAGGGCATGAACTACTGCTGAGGGTCGTGAGCAAATAAATTCCTAGTTTAGTTGCACATTAAAAAATAAGGGGAGATCTTAGATTATAAATTGGGTTTGGTCTCATAAAGGGTTCAAAGAAGGGAAATCATGGCATCCCTAGGCGTCAAATCTTATATAAAAAATGAGAAAAAAAAAATTAAAAAGCTTTATAAACCTATAAAAATTACTACTAATTAAGTCCCACCTTACTAGTTTTATGTCTGTAGTTGTCTTCAGCATAAATTAAAATTATTGTTGGCTAGTCTAAACACGGAGATTACGAGTAGTATTAAAGCCAATCTTTCATAATACAATATTGATTTGAGATGATAAAGACTAGTAGAAGTAGTAGAGGCCAGACTATGAGCAAGTAGTCTTTTAATCTGGTGAAGCTAGCAAGCCCCTTAAAGAGAAGATGACGATAAATTTTTATGTAGGAAGGGAAGAAGAAATGCGCCGTCATCTATTTAAAACTGCTAGCTAGCACTGATCTTTCCTAAATAAGTCTTGTCTTCAAAGCCTACTATTGTCCTAGAATGAGGAAATATAACCTTGCGTCATCTTTCATGTACCTTCCCTGTTGATTGTCACCATTGTAAACCCTAGTAATTCTCGAAATCTTATACTGATACCAAGAAACTTTATGACTAGAACTCTACATCCCAATTAAGAAAGTAACAGACCGTGATACTTCCAACAGGTCCGCATTATATTCCTTAATTAGAAGAAGTTTGAATTTTTACTTTATTGGCGCATTAATATTGTAGGTCATGCTAAAATAAAATCGACTTCTGACTTATTTGAATTGTCTTTCAATTCGCACATACTGAAAGTTGATGATCTGAAAGGACAACATTGTTTCAACGATATCTGTTTTCGGCCATAAAGAATCGAAGTTCTTAAAGATAATATATTTAAAAACGCATCACATGGAAATCACACCTGTCCACAAGAGTGGATGTCTTAATAGCTTTCACATGGAAATCACACCTGTCCACAAGAGTGGATGTCTTAATAGCTTTCACATGGAAATCACACCTGTCCAACCCATATTATTGAGGTCACCACCCACGTGAAATAAGTTCGGAGAAAAGTTAGGCGTTGTCGACGCACCCTTTTTGGAAATAATTTTGTTGAGCAAATGGGGAAAGAAGTGACATCGAATTGGCAATGATTGTTATCGATGAGTACGGGTAGCATTAGATTTGAAACTTCGGCGTTAAAAATGCAGCAAGCTCATGGTCCTTCTCGAACTTGGCCATGTCTTCTTTTCCCAAGTTGACATTAATCTCTATTCCACCTTCTTCTTTGGTGTCATAGAATATAAACATATTCTGATAAGGCCAACAAGCTGTCCCTATCCACTCGGGCTTTCCCCATCCGAAATCAATTTCATATGCTGGAAACCAGCACCAACTAGTGAAGCTAAGAGAGACAGCTTTCTTGTACCTCTGCCTCTCGGCCCTATCTTTCATTAATTTTAGCTGCTCATCTCCCTCTTGAAATTTCTTCACATGCTCTGTGTCCAAGCTCATTACTGCTCTTCTCATTTGGTTAATGACACCATAATAATATTTATCTTCGGTATCCACTTGAGTTTCTGCTACCACAGGCTCAAAATTTAAATTTCCTACATGCTGTGCAGAAAGAGGTGGATCCATCCTTCTTCGGAAGTCCAAAACGTGTTTCACCATATAGACTGTATCAGAATTTACTTCCTTAGGTTGAGTTGCCGCTATGAATCTACTACAGATGAACGCTGTTAACACCTCAACTCGCGTGAGATGTTTGATCATATTGCCAGTGACGTTGCAACAATTTTCAGTGTACTTGTCTCGAAGTTTCTTGATGCTAGTTGCATCAAAAACAAACCTCTTTGAAACAATCTTAGCATTGTCCTTGACGACCTCGAAACAAGGATCAAAATCAGAAATGTCGATGGGAGGAAAGTACTTGGCTGCTTCAAATTTAGGAACGAGTACATTATTTCTTTCTCCGCGAGCAATCGCCGCCCAGCTGTTAAAGAATGTAACAGCTGACGAGGCATCAGCAATCTTATGCGATAATCCGACACCAATCACCATTCCACCGCACTCAAAGTAGGTGACCTGAACAAAAGAACACAGATCACTGTCTTCTTCGATTTCGAAAGGAATAAACTTGTTGAGATTATTGCAAATTGGGTTTTGAAGAATGTCCAGAATAGTGCCTTCCGCTTCAGCTTCCACGAAAGGGTCACCATTGTCATTGCAATCCACATAAGAATTTTCTCTCAATCGTCCTGCAAAGGGATAAAATAGCGTTAATATCTCGGACAGAGACTTCCTAAGTCGCTTGCATCTCTCAGCATTGCTGATACTCGTTGAGTTAGGATAAAAGACGAGCCAAGGAGAGTAGACTCGAACCATAATTTGATCGAGAGAGGATAGTTGGAGATGGCGAAGTTGGTTTGGTGTTGGAGAAGATGGCTTAACCATGGTTTGGGAGATAATTTGCACTTGGCTCTTCATTTTCTATTTGCAAGGAGGCTTAAGTAATTCAATTTGCTACCTTCTTTTAAGTGCTCGTAGGCAAAGTACCATCCCAGCTTCTTATTCTTGTTTATATAGTGCTTGGTAGGCACGAAAGTAAGGTATCCGATTTTATATTTTTTTACTAGGTATTTTTGTTAGGAAAAAATAATACAACTCTCTAAAAGATCAACCAAATATTGATAATGTATGTACTCTTCAACTTGCACCGACAAATCAGTATGAGAATAAGAAAATTAACGATGAAACAAACATCAAAATTTAGGTGGAAAATCTTCTAGTGTAAGGGAAAAAAACTATAGGCCAAACCGACGAACAAATCAACTAAACTCAATAAGGATTTACAAAAATTGATCTCTTACCACACAACAATAAGTTTTACAAAGTTTCATGATTGAAACCAAAGTTAATATAATAATGATCATAACCCTCAAATCAATCCTAAAAACAATAAAAAAGGATGAGAATATAACACCATTTGCCCTCTCTTTGTTTTTCCTCACTTTTAGATATTATGGCCACACTATCATAAAAAAGAACTGCACGTTTTTCTTTTTACAATCATAGGTTCTTTTGCACCATACATGATCACCTATAAAGTTGTGTAAGTGACTGTGCATCTTTAACACTTCCTCACTCGTAGATGCACACGGTCGTCACACACGGGTGTATATGTCATTCACATAGGCGTGTACACGATTATGTATGTCTTCACTCGTCACACAGTCCTTCACATGATTCTAAAGACTTACACAGTTGATCCACACTGCCATATAAGTCAAGACAAGGGCATTTGTCACTCTACACGGGCATGTATGTTTACATGATTGATATACACGATTGTATAAGGACATGGGCATATAGCACTCTACAAGACCGTGTTTGTCCTCGAAAGAGCTTCATCCTTCTTGTCTTTAGTTGTTCATCACCCTCACGAACTATAAAGATATCTACAATCACTAAAAGGCTCAAAATAGGGTTAGACACTAAAAACTTTTCCTTTCTAGCCAAATTAAGGGGAAGACACATTATTCCCCATCATCTACTTGAGATACATCCTGGTAAGCTTACTACAAAGCTCATGTTTGTTTCTGGGAATCGCTTTAGTCAATATATCAACACTATTCAAATTTGTATGAACTTTCTTTATCATTAATTATTGTTCTTAAATCACGAACCTCAATCAATGGTATCTGACATCTATATGCTTTGTACAAGAATCGTACATAGTTTTTTTGCTTAAGTTAATATCACTTGGACTATCATAAAATACTATATAGTCTCCTTTCTTCACATCCAACTCTTGAATGAACCTTTTCAGCCAGAGCATGTCCTTACAAGCTTCCACTGTAGCTACATACTCTTCCTCAATTGCAATAAATCCATACATTTTTATAGCTTAAATTTCCATGAGATGGCGCCCTTGCAAACTTGAACAGAAAACTTGAAGTAGATTTTCTTCCATTAAGATCTCCAATTATATCTGCATCCGCAAAACCTTCTAGAGTTAACTCACCATCACTAAAGCATAAACTCTACTTCAACATTCCTTGTATGTATCTTAAAATCCATTTCACTACTTCCCAGTAAACCTTTCCTACATTTGACAAGAATCTACTTACCATCCTAATAGTTTATGCAATATCTGGTCTTGGGCACATCATTACATACATCAAAGACCCAATTGCAGATGAATATGGAATAGAGGACATACCATATTTCTCCTTTTCTTTTAAGGGACATGCATGCTTTCTCAACTTGAGGTGAGGTGTTAGTGGCATGCTAACTGGCTTGGCATGCTTCATATTGAACATTTATGGCACTCGACCAATATATATTTCCTTAAATAACCATAATCTCATACTCTTCTTGTTCTGAGTTATCTTCAGGCTTAAAATTTGTTTTGCATGTCCTAAATCTTTCATATCAAAATATTTATATAAGTCCTCCTCTACCTTTTGGATTCTACCAACATCTTAACCAATAATCAACATATCATCAACATAAAAAAGAAGAAGTTATCACCTGAGAACTTCTTGAAATACACACAAGCATCATCATAAGTTCGTTTGTAACTATAATCTGTCATAAAGGAATTGAATTTTTGATACCACTACCTTGGAGTTTGTTTTATCCCATTTAGTCTTTTCTTCAACTTAAAGACTATATTTTCTTTGCCTCTAGCTTTGAAACCTTTTGCATGCTCCATGTACATATTTTCTTCCAATTATACATGAAAGAAATCAGTTTTAACATTTAACTGCTCAATTTCAAGATCTAAGTAGGCAATTAAACTCAATATTATTCCTATTGAGGTCATTTTAATCACTAGTGAGACAATTTCATTAAAATCAATACCCTTCTTTTGTTTGAACCCTTTCACCACTAGCCTTGCTTTATGCTTAACCAACTTGTCATTTTCTTTTATCTTAAGCACCTATTTGTTTTTCAGGGCCTTTTCACCTTTTGAAAGCTTCATAAGCTCATATATATCATTCTTCTTCAAAGAATTCATCTTTTTCCTTCATAGCTGCGAGCCAGAGATCTTTTTCTTCACAAAAAGTAACCTCTTACACATTCTCAGGCTCTAGCAGTAATCAATAGGTATTTTAAAACTTGGATATCTCGTAGAAGGCCTTTTCTCCTTTATTGACCTTAAAAAATGTGTTCCATCAGTTGTTAGATCATATTACTTCCCTCTCATTATCCTCAATATCTTCATCTTCAGCATTATTCAAATGTGGTTCAAGTAGCTCATCATTATCAGGCTATATTTAATCATCATTAACTTGTGCTTAGTCACACACTTCATCTCTTTCACCTGTAGCCTACTTAGTAATGGAAGGAATTGAGGAAGAATTAAAAATCTCATCTGATGACCTATAGTGGGATGACTTATCTCCTTTCAAAAGATCAACACCTCTCTTATGCTCCTGGAATACCACATCCTTACTGCTGACCACCTTTTTATTCTTTATGTTAGCTCAAGGTTTGATATTAAAGATTTTGATGATAATTATGTAATATTTCAAAATTCAAATCAGAGTTGTTTTTCTTTTATTTGTAATGACAAAATTCTTAAAAGGAAATAAAATCATAGGAAATTTGCCTTCTTTCTTGCAAAAACCTGATAAGTCAAATTATGTAGATGATCTTGGAATGATTTAGATTCAATTTGACTTATTTTTTCTTGGAATTGAAGTTTTATTAAGTTAATTCGCTCACATTTTGATTGTGTACTTGATAGGTACAATCGGTTGATTTTGGGACAAAAAGGGCATAACTTCCTTTGTGGATGTCGGATCAAAGCCAATCAAGGATGATTGAAAGGAGAACTCCGAGCCCTACAACTTCCGAGAAGACTCCTAGAAGAAATGATGACAAACGGAAGGTCAAAGGTGTGGAAGTGCTGAAATGGGCCATGTCCGTTAAACGGACACACATGTCCGTTTAACGGACATCAATTGGCAAGAAGGCGTTTCAGACCCGAGAAGGTCCGTTAAACGGACACACATGTCCGTCTAACGGACATCAAGCGACAGAACACTGCTTCCAGACCCGAGAAGATCCGTTAAACGGACACATAAGTCCGTTTAACTCCGTTTAACGGACATGGGCGGCCAGCAGACCCTTGTTTTGAAAAGTTAGGTTTTTTGGAGTGTGTGAACTATAAATACCAACTGGTTAATACCTCCAGGGGACATAGACAACAAAATAACTACTTCTGGAGGCACAACAAAAGAAAAGAGAGGGGATTTTTGGGATGGACCCAAGGATTTGAAGTTTTGATGCTGCTCCTTTGCTGCTTTCTCTCTCTCTACTCTTTCTAAATGTTGATCATTCTTGTGTGTATGTCTTTTGTTGAAATGTGCAGGAACTAAACCTCATTTAGGGTGAGGGATATAGCCTATTGGAAGAGAGCCTTGTATGATATGGATGATTGAATGTTTTTAATGAAAATTTCTGGGCTATGTTCATCT